>VYZT01014187.1:0-18999 GCA_013400735.1 Pomatostomus ruficeps | reverse complement strand
TTATTTCCAGCCAATCTTTTGGGGCATCAGTAGGACACACCCAAGGCTGGCCATGAGACCTCCCCTCGGAATCCCAGTTCCGTGGGAGTTTGGTGTCTTTGGAGCACTGAAGAGCCAAAGCTGATGGATAAATCTTTATCTGTACAGCATGACAGGGACTGTTCGTGCCACACAACGCTCCCAAAGGCGCTCACCACACCGAGGTGCAGAAGTAGGGCTCACTGGGGGGCTGCAGGCATTTTGGGGAATCAATCAGCTGCCCTGGATGTGGCACGTGAGGAGTTAAACCCCTGGCACCTGCAGGCACACAGGTGTGCAGAGCTTTGCAGAGCAGGCTGGTCTCCACAGAGGCGGGAGGGAGAGGATAAACAGGGCTCAGGGGAGGAAAAACAGGGGATTTGTGTGGGTCACGGAGGGCTCGGTGTCTCTTAGCAAGGCTGGAGAAATGTATTTTGAGATATCCAATAACAAATGGCTGAAAGCAGCTCTCCATGTAAGGTCTTGCACTCTCTTCCTTTCCCTTTGCTTAGCTCGTTTAGGTACTTTGTTAAATGTCAAGAGAAAGGTGTGGATTTTTCCTTTTTTCTGTTTCTTAGAAGCTTTTTTTTTTTCCTTTACAGCCCTGATGCTTGAATATAACCACATTTATCTTTCTTCCTGTCCTTTTTCCATCAGAGACTGGCTGCTGCATTCAGAGCCCGTGCCTCAAAGGAAGAATGCTTTCCTCCTCTATCACTTCTCTTACTGTCAAGTTGAATCTTGTTTTTCTGTATGGAAGTTCTTGTACCCAGGGCTGTGAAGAGGATTTTCAGCTCTACACAGATGAGGTATTCATGTTCCTCGGAATACGAAACGTGCACTCGAGGAGAAGGTAGTGATGTTACAGGTGGGGACGCTGCTAATCCTGTCTGCTCCAGAGGCTTTCTAAATCTGCATCTGGGGCACTCAAACTGCCTTCCCCAAGGTTTGGGATGGAATGAAATGATCTCTCATCCCTTATTCTGGCTCACATCATGAGCCCTCACCCCACAGCAGAGCACTGCTCCACCAGGACTCGAGCAGTGCTGGTGTGTTTTCCTGGGTAGCTCACGGCACTTTTAATTAAAGGATAAGGAAGGAAATGCTGCTGCAGAGACACGGAGGCTCCTGGGGTCTGGGAGCGGCTCAGTGCAAGGCCTCCCATCACAGGAGCTATTTCTGAGCAGCAGAACACAGAGCAGGGACAGCTGAGCAGCAGCACAGCACAGAGCCGGCACAGTGTGACCAGGGGCTGCTGCAGCCTCTTTTCTGTGGCTGCCTGACCCAAAGGCCACAAATTGGCCCAAAATTGCCTGTCTTGTGATAAGCAGTTTTGTTGTCTTCTCACAAGTGTTTTTTGAGACCCTGCATCCCAAGCTGTCTGTTTTAAAGCCGTGGCCATGCCAGGCTTTGCTCCAGGGCTGTGTCTCTCACTGGAGGGGCAGCAGAGATCACAGCAGCACTGATGTTCCTCCCGTGCTGCTCTGCCCAGCCGAGTTCATGTTTAGATCAACTTCTCCTGTGTCTTGGGTTAACTCGCAGAGATGGAAGCAGAAGGGGAATCATTTCTTCTACCCCAAGGGCTCTGCTAAGCTCTTCCAAGGTTGTTTTCATTAAGTGACCCGAAAACCAAAATTCTTTCCCATTAACCTCATCAGCCAGCACCAGCTGTTAACCCGAGTCCTTCAGAACCTCACTGTCACTGCTTGCACAGGAGCAAACACCTTGTCTGCATTTCTGCATTTCATCTTGGTGCTGCTCATTTGAGAAATTAACGCCCCCATTAATGACGAGTGACTGAATGCTTGTTATCATCTGCCCGGATTTAATCCTCGTGAGGTGGCCTGCTTACCCCTGTACCACCGCTGCAGCGAGTGAAAAATCCCCTCTGTTTGAAAAGGAGGGTGAAGAAACAAGCTTAATTCATTAAAGGAGAAGGATTAGCTCACATAAAAGCGCTGCTCAGTACAGCTAAGCTCTCCTCTGAATGGAAAAACAAGTTTTCCAGCAAAATAGTGCACTGCTGGAAAGGAGCTCGGGATAAAAAGAGAGCAGGAATTTCTGCTGATGTTAGTCATGGGTACGGTGGAAGAGGAATTAAACAACAGAGGGGAAAAAAAAACCAGATAAAAGCTGGCACTGAAGATCTGGTGGCCTTGGTGTAGGTCTTTCAGGAGTTATACATTGAATTTAATCTGGTTTGGGAGCTGTCCCTGGAGCAGGTGCTCTGGCTCAGTGCTGTGTAAAAGCAACACTGCTCAGCAATGTGAGCCACGCTGCAATAAATGGGAAAATGAAGGAGATTCAGCTCAAAAAGATTCTCCTTAAGCTAACAGACTAATGGAAATGCACCTTTTGCCTTTTAGGGATGATAATGTTTCATCTGAAACGAACTCCTCGTGCTTTTACCTGTTACAGGTGGAATTGCCCTGTTTTCAAGCCATCTCCATTTCATAAACTATCACCTCCCCTGGATCAGGGCAATAAACTGGAAGTATAACCATGGGAAACTGTAAATGCATTAATCTGCATTGTTTTCAGCTTGTGGAACTTTTTGACTCAGCTATGTCTTATATGAAGTTTTCTCACTGCCAACACAAACTTGTGCAAGCCTCACTGGCAAGCTACAAATATGAAATTTACAGGAATGGAAGCCTGGGCAGTTGATGGATCAAGGATTTCCTGTTTCTAGTTTGTTATTTGTGAGCAGCCCCATGAGGGAAGTGCAGGTGCCATCCCCCAGGTGTGGCAGCAGGCCCAGCCAGCTCCTGTCACCCTGTAAAGATGATTTTGTTCTGCATCAGTGCAGCCTCAGCAGGCAGGAGGAGCTTGAGCAGTGACAGGGATTTTGTTCAGGATCCCAGGCCTGGGCACCTCTGGCTGCAGCTCTGCAAACAGAGCACGAGGGACAGGGTCAGTGTCACCAGGCTCAGCTCAGTCCTGTCACCACAACAGGGTCCTGGGAGATTCACACCTTGTGACTGGCACAGCCAACTGAATCCTGCTCCTCGCCTGAACCCGTGAGTAAACTTCCATTGATAAACCCCATTTGTTCCCTTCTTGTGGGATCCCAGAACAGTTTGGGTTGGAAAGGACCTTAACACTCATCCAGTGCCAACCCCTGCCATGGGCAGGGACACCTTCCACTGTCCCAGGCTGCTCCAAGCCCCATCCAACCTGGTCTTGGACACTTCCAGGGATCCAGGGGCAGCCACAGCTTCTCTGGGTACCTGTGCCAGGGCCTCCCCACCCTCAGAAGGACCAATTCCTGCCCAGGATCCCATCTACCCCTCCCCTCCTGCAGGTTAAGGCCGTTTTCCCTCATCCTATCGCCACACACCCTTACAAGAAGCCCCTCTCAGCTTTCCTGTAAGCTCTCTTTAGGCACTGGAAGGAGCCTCATGTGGAGCTTTGGGGAAATGGCCCACGGCTGTATAACTGTCAGCATTTATTTCAGGTGATACCGCGGTGTGGGTTTCACCAACCCAGTATCTTACCCAGAGATGCCCTGAGACATGTCTGCTGTCAGTGGTGCCAGTATTTCTATTAACAGGGAGTTTGTGTTTTTCTCTCACGAGCAATTCACTGACCGGAATAATGTAATTTGGTTAATGAAATATAATGAACCCCACAAACTGCTGTGTAAAGAGGTCATGTCGTTTAAGGGCTTTTGTACTGGTTAGGGACAAGCTTTGGCATAAGGCACACGTTGTTGTAGATGCACTTATGGGCAGACTCTGCTGTTATTGAAGTGTTCCACTGATTCCAGAGTATCCAGCTGAAGAAAAGGCTCTTTCTGGCCTAAAATCTCCTCAGTGACTTACAAATGTGCTTGTAAAGCCAAATAAAATCTCTGCCCCTCAGACTGATACTGAAAACAGAGGAAATTAGAACCTTTTAGTGCCTTGTAGCAAGCCAAATGCTGATATGAGGTTACCAGATGGCACATGTTAACATAAAAATAGGTATCTTTGAATTAGAAAGAGCATGCTATAAAATCACAGAACTGCTAATAATTGTTAATTAATGTAATGCATGACTACTGAAAGAATGTGAAACAGTAAATCTATGATATCTGTATAACCAAATATCCTTCTCCACAACCAGTAAAGAAAAGTAAAGTACGGGCAGATCTGCTGTAGATCCTTCCAGTCTTAATTTGGCTTCTTATCCATGTGTTTAAAAAGGGAGGCAGGCCCAAGGGATTAGTTCTCAGAGCTAAACTGAAACCAAGTGCACTTGACAGTGGCAGAACTGCATCCGAGCTTGTGCTCAGCCATGTGTTTAGGAAATGCAGCACAGCACAGAGAGATTGTCAAAAGATGTCACCGTTTGGGGCTGATGCTACATAACTTCTGCTGGGGATTAAAGAGGAGGGACTGGGAGAGGAGCCTTGGGGAGGGAAGGATTTCGCAGATTCGCGTTTCAATGGCCTGGGGTGAGTTCTGCAGTCAGAGCCCTCTCTCTGTGTCTGTGTCTCTCTCTCCTGAGCCCTCTCCTTCCCAGCGTGTGGAGGTGAGATGAGGCACTTGACGATGAAATGTGGAGTGCAGTCACTGTGCCTCACTCTGTGAGTCACAGAGGGGCTGTCAAAGACTTTCCTCGTGTTTGAGCCTCCTGTACGGAGCTGGACCACAGCCTGAGCTCTGCTGTGCCCTGGATTCCCGAGCCCTGCTGCAGCTCAGAGCCACTGGATCCCCAAGGAGATGGGCTGGGGAGTGCCCACCCACTGTTGTGCCACGGGGAGCTGGAGCCTCTCCTGGCTGTGCCCTCTCCCTGGGCAGGAATGGCTCACAAGCTGTTGCAGTCCCAGCTTATCACATTTTATGTGATGTTATCTCAATGATAGCCATGTCCAAGGAACCTCGGCTCCATCACACACCTGGGGCCTGCTGAATGGTGACACTTCCCCAGTTCAATCAAACGTGGCACAGAAGTTCAGCACAAATCCAGACAAAAACGAAGCTGCTGCAGTGGCCTAAGTGACGTGGGGACCTGGCTCACAGCGTGTTCTGGGTCTACCAAAAATGCAGGATTATGGATGTTCCCAAAATGCAGAGATTCCCTGGCTGCCTGCTGAGACTCTGACACCAGCACAGGTTTAAGTCCAGAATCACTGACATGGCAGTGAATTAAATTATCTCCTCAAGACTGCATAGGCACATTAGTTTGCATATTCCTGGTGGCTGGGTTTTTCCCCCTCATTTGGAAACATTAAATGCCGTTTGTTCAAGTTTTTTCACCTTCATTCCTGTTTTAAGAGTTACTCTGCAATAGGAGCAGCTGTTTAGAGTAAAAGTTATTAGGGTTTATTCTTTATTTTTAATGCCGTTTTAAAGTTTGGACATGAATTTTATTAAAGAGCTTGCTTACGCCAGTCCTATAACTTTCTTAACTACTCTAAGGACCTTGCTGCATCTCAAGTATTTTTTCATTTTATGGATAAGCTTTCCCCTGACCCCAAACAGAACTGAAACAAAGACAGCCCATGGTCGTCTGGAAATTTGCAGGCTCTGTCTTCAAGGCAATCTTCATTTTATTACGGTTACTATTTTTCTAATATGTTTCAGGCTTTATTCTGGGAGGGAGAGTTGTCCAGCTTTTTGATTCATTTTTCTTGGTCTTTGTGTTATCTATTCTTGGTGGTAACAAGGACTAGATGTGCTAATATAGGTTAATAATCATGCTATCTATAGCCCTTTATATCATCTTTGTACATAAAACATCCCTTCTTCCTGTGATTTATCACCTCGTGCGGATGAGAGATGTTCCATTAAGCTTAGGTGAGGTAAGATGTTGCTAACAGGGCTTGAAAAGGGATGGATTTTTTTTTTTTTTTGGGTTGTGCTCATATTCAGTCACATTCCTTTAGAAGAAAAAAAAATTAAATCAGATTGGATCATGGTGCAGCTGGTGCCAGCCCAGCACACCCTGATGGGGCACAAACACACGCCCATGGTGCACAGAAGACACCCCGATGCTCACAGAGCAGGAGGTTCATTATTCCCCATTTTGACTCTTAAACTGAACTTTTGGCTCTGTTGTTTTGCCAGCCAGGAAGAAGCTGTGACTTCTGGAAAAACCCCAGACTTTGCAACAGCAAAGAAATGACAACATAGGGGCTTGCAAAAAAAAAAAAAAAAATCAGTGTGGTTGTGATCTTCCTTTATTCCCACTCAGCCAGAGCTTTCCTCCGCTATTCCCAGTGCCAGGAAGCTGGAAGGCTCTGGGTAATGCTGTGCCCCTGGTGCTGGAGAGCCTGGCACTGTTTCCTCATCCCCTGCCCGAGGAGCACTTGGAGCACCCCAGCCCTGTCTCGCTGCCATGAATTAAGTACCAACCACTCCGATGGCCCGGAGCCTCTGGAGCAGCTCTCCAGCATCCTCCCGAGGCAATGACAGAGCAAAGCCCTTGGATCGCGGCGTTCCCCCGCTGCAGCAGTTCAGACACGAGCAATTATTGCTCCCAGCCAGGGCCTTTTTGATATTCCACCACCACTGCCGCCAAACGCTGCCCCACCAGGCAGGATTTTGCCAGGGGACAGCAAAATACTGCCCAGACAGGGATAACCAAGCCGTAAATGTGACTCTGCCAAGCAAGCACAGCTCTGCTCAGCAGCCAGGTGAGGGCTGAGGGACTCCTGCTGAGCTGCCCTGCAGTTCCTCACAGATCTTTACAGCTCCCAGAGCTTGGTTTCGGAGGAGCCCGTGATTTGTTACGTTCACTTTTCCCACAGAGAGAAGTTTGCCTTGGAAAAAAAAATGTTATAACCATTGCAGCAGGGAGAGTCTCCCACAAATCCGTGTCAGGGAATCTGAAGAGCTATGTCAGACCTCTGGGTTTGGGGACTCCCACAGACCAGGGGCAAACACGTGTTGGGTGATGTCAGGGGCTGCTGTAACTGGGGCTGAGGAGCAAAGGGAGGCGGGCACAGGAGGCACATTCATGGATGCTGGGCAGAAAATATGGGGGTTTTTGATACTAAACTCCTTAATCACCAGATCTACAGAGAGCCCAGAAGTTTACTTGTGCAGCAGCACAAATAGGATTTTTTTCCCTACAAACAGTTCCCCTATAATAGTTCATCCACCCAGCTGAATCCTCAGAACCCCTCACATCTGGCTGAAAATACACTGTCCAGTGTGCCCAGAGCAGGCAGGAGCTAAGAACATTCCTACAGCTCAGTGAAGAGAATTCTCTGGAAGCATCTTGGATAATTCCTAATTTATCACCTGTCTATACATTAAATCACAAGCGTGACATCTTTGTCCATGCTGTGATGCAATTCTTGGCTTGACCCCCACCAGCACCCCAGGAAACAATAACAGACTTTATGCTGAGGCAGGAGAAGGAGCCACTGTCAGGAGCCTGGATCTGCCACTGCCTTTACCCTGGTGCTGCTCACTGGGCCCAGGAGATGTTTCACCCCAGTTCTGCTTCACCTAGATTTAAGATTATTTGTGGACTGAGGCAATGGGGAGGGAGGAAAGAATTTCAAATTAAATGCAATCATTAGCTGAAGTGAGCTTTGATTTCTCTGTTGTTTAGTTTAATTAGATGGAACTCATTTTGAAGGCAGCCGCCAGTGTCAAAGGCATGTTAACTATAACTGTGAATTATTACTGCATCAATAAAAATAATGAAAAGCTTGGGTGCTAATGGAGCCATTAGGCTTTGAAGCTGCTTCTCTGTTTTCAGACATGATCCTTCTTCCTTATTGTGCCTTTCAACTATTCCCATACTGAGAACTTGTGGCCGTATTTTTCTCGACTGCTTCTGTTCTTCAGAACCTGCTCTTGCTCAGGGGTGTTTCTAACCAGGTTCAGCTTTTCCTTTGCACTTTGGAGCCCTCCTGTAACTCCTGTTAACATGGAAATGACTGGCCTGAGTCAATCCCACCAGTCTGTTCCCCTCAACAGCCACAATTCGGAAGTGCCACAGAATCCCTTGATACAGGTGCCTACTCCTCAAACTCTCCCCATTCCAACTGCCTGCAGAATCTGGATTTTATATCGTGACATTTTGGAGAACTGAACAGTTTCTTTTGACTTAAACAGTCCCAGCAGTGGTAGCACAGGGCTTGTACACCTCACAAGTCTAAAATCGAGGGCTGTCAGTGGTAAGGGCTGAACTTCACACCGGTTTCTGCACACAGGACCAGAACCCTGGGTGAGGGGGGAAATTAAGCTAAACCACATCATCTCAAGGAAGTGACTGGATTTGGGCAAGAACGAAATGGTTTAACACAACCTGTATTTTCTGTTTCACAAAAGGCTGTCTCTAGGCTCTTGATCTGTGGGATCTGAACAAAGATTAAGGTGGATTTTCACTCATCAGCTCACCTAAAGGAGGATTTTTGAGGTCAAATTTTAGGTTCACTGATACTATCCAGTACAGCAATCTTCTACCACTCTGATGATTAGAAACTAAGACCGAAAACTTGCCTTTTATTCTCTATACTTTCCTCTTCACAACCACACTCTTCCAGAGGCTGTACTTGTAAAGCTCCTTCTTTCGGAACACACATGGATCCCATTGATTCAGGAGGCCTTTGGACTGTCCAAACAAACTGAACCGCAGCCATAAACACCAAGATCCCTTTTCTTTTTATCCTCATTACTGAGGAATTGCATTTGTAGCCCCCATCTGTGAACCAGCTTAATTTGGAGCCATCTGCCACGAGCAAATTGCGAAGTTTGGCAGACACCAGAGTGATGCTCGTGCCCTCCTCGTGTAAACAGCTGATGCCAGCTCCGATTGTTGGGAAGAAAACAGCCACCGTGGAGGTGCTTAGGAAGGAGCAGGAATTCAGATTCCAGCTCCTGGCAGGCGAAGGAGGGCTCAGCAGGCAGCACAGAGAGTGCTGCAAGCACAGCCCCGGCAGGGGGACAGCGAGCCGGGCAGATCCGAGAGCTGTGACACACCTTTGGGGGGCTGCTGCTGCCACCACTCCGCACAGCTCACCCAAGCAGCTCTAAAAAAAATGTGCCCCTGAACACCTCATCTGGCAAATCAGTACTGATTTCAACAGGTTCCCAAGTGTCAGGAAATAGAACTATTACTGATGAATTGAGAGTGACTCAAATACGGGGGGGAAATGGGAGTTTTCAGACATGAATTTCCTGCTCTTTGCTGGTGAAGGTTAAGTGCAGTCTCCAGCCTGGCTGAAAGCATAACCCACTGCATTGATGTTTGTATAGCAAAAAAACCCCCATCTGATAGGAGTTTTAGAAAAAAACTCAGAGATCAAACAGGTTGAGAGACAGAAGATTTTACAGGAAAAGAGAATTCATTCAACAGGCTTCATAGATACACATTCCTTTGCTCCTACAGCAGCTCTGAATTAAATAAAAATAATAATTTCTAGTTTCCTATTAATTTCAACCCCATAGGATCCCAGCCAGATCTCTGGTTTTGATGTGTGTCTACTGCCTTGTTTTGCCATTGCATGTATTAGACTCTCCCATGCACAGACAACTTTGCATTTTAACATTTCTGCCCCCAAAGAGAAGAGCCACCTGGTTCACTAACCTGGGCCAAAGTCAATACTGCATCTGCCTGTGCTGGTTTTTGTTATGGCAAACCTATCCCTGCTCTCTCTGATGGTTACTCAGTGGTTTGTTGTCTCATTTAAATAACACGGCACTCATCACCGAGGATGGATTGCCATGCCAAGTACCCCGATACTGCCCCTCTGCCACCATCCAGCACAACATCAGCCTCTTCAGTGCCCAGAAAATCCAGCAATAACCACCCCAGCACCAGACCAGGCTCACTTTTATTTCCTGGAAAATACATGTTTGCCAACTACAAATCTCTGCAGGAAAAGCAATACTTGCCCACCCTCTGGGTTCCACGAATTTTAGTTTGTTTTNCTGACCCCAAAACCTCCTATAGCCAATGGCATCTTTCAAAACAGCTGCGAGTTTATTCACCATTATTCTGCCTGTGTCTGGTGAAACCTCCTCCCCAGCTTTACCAGCAGACTCACAAAACTCTGAGTTGTCTGCACCGGGCAGCGCGGATTTGAGGAGAAATGCTAAGATCTTAAAACAGCCCACAGACCTGGCTTGGAGAGAAACCTAAAAGGAGGCACAACTACTGGAGCACACGGCTGCTGAGCACACCAATCCCTCGTGGGCTCTGCAGCAGCCTCTGGAGCAAAGGGGTTCCTGCTCCTGGCTCTTGGAAGCTCCGCATGGAATCAGAGGGATTTTGCTCCTCGTGGAGCCACGGCTGCGAGCGGCAGCAACGCCTTGTTCCAGCTGCTGGCGGGGCCTTGCCCCTGCCATCGTCGCGGTAAATGGTGCTCAAACAGCAGCCTGGCAAAGGTTCCAGAATAATGACTCACAAAAATTCGCTTAATAACAGGATCTGAGGCGCTGCGCCGCCCAAACCCTCCATCCGTCCCCCCTGTCCCTTAGATCAGCAGCGAGGCCCTGACTCTCGTACATCAGGGGCACAGCAAAGGTCACTGCTTGTGTTTGAACGGGGTTTAACTTCTGCTCCCTGAAAAGGTCATCGTGCAGGGGGAAAGCCGAGCTCTTCCTCTGGGGCAGCTCTTGGAGCCGGGCGTGGAGCTGCCAGGACACGGCGCCTCTTGCAGACCCTGTGGCTGGGGAGCGAAGCTCACAGGTCCAGTCTGCGAGGGGCCAAGGCTTTCTTGTTTTGGGTGTCTTTCCTAGCGAGACCCAGTCCCTGTAACTCCACCAGAGGCTGGAATGAGGCAGCCTGGAACAGTTTCCCTCAGGATTGTGGCACAGCGCTAAGATACACACCCATGAAATGGATTATGCTGAATGATGCTGCTCAGCTGCTTTTGAGATGCAAAGACAACAATTAACGGAGCTGACGCGAACAGACGCAAATAGGAACAGCTCTCCATGCGCGGCAGCCAGAGACAGCAGGCTCTGGGAGAGAGGCAAACAACAACAACCTGCTCAGAGGCAGGCAGCAGGGAAATGGAAGGAACAGGTTCTCCCAGACCCCAGGCTCGGCTGTAGGGACATTGAACCCAGAAAAATCAGAGGACACTGCTCCTGCACCTCAGAGTGCAGCACACACAGCCAGACCAGGCTGCCACACACGAGCCAAAAGCTGTCCCCACACAGGCCTGGTTAGGCAAACTGAACCCTCTGTACGTTTAATTAATAGATTATATTAAACTTAATATGTAAGAAGGGCAGCGATACCATCTTACAAATTTGACAGCCACACAGAAACCTTCCTGTGAGGCGCGATTTTTTTTGTTACTCCTTGAACAAAAAAGCAGCGTTTCTACGTGTTTTAGAACATCCAAGTAGCTGATGAGGACAAAGCTGTGCTAATCTGCTTTATCAGGTGCTTCCTGTGAAAGCAATTAGGTGTGGGGCTCCCAAAGGACTTCCTGAGAAAGGGTCCAGCAAGGACAATTAATGAATGAATATTGATACTGCAGGGAATCAACACCAGGAGCTTGAGTACAGATCCTTAGCAGCTTTGTGATGTGACAAACGAACCAACTTTGTCCCAACTTGTTCTGTCAGTACTCATGAAATAAATGTTCATCACCATCACTGCATGAGCAGTCAGTGAAGTCCAGTCCTGCAGCCCTCAACTCTCCCTGCAGTCTAGAGAAGAGCCTGAAGCCCAGCCAGGGAAGTTAATCCCAGTTTGTTCACAGAATCTTGCACCAAGCCAGTGCTGGTTTAAAATACACTGACGAAATCTGGTCTTGTAACAAACCTTGTAAATAAAGCTGAAACTGGCACAGCATCCCTTCTCCCCCACACATGCTCTCCACCAAGTTGTAAACCCTGCAGCAGATACAACTCCAGCTACAGAAGGAGAGCTGGCACAGAGCGAAGGAGAAATGGAGCAGACCTACTAGGAAATGGATCACTGAACTAGAGACACCGGAGCCGAATTTCAGCTGCAATAAATCAACCTCATTTCACGGACCTCTGTCTCTGTCCAGTTAAGCCAGCAGGGCTGTGGATTGGAGTGGACACAAGTTTTGGTATTCAGGAGATGTTACAGAAATCCACACGAATCCCATCATTTGCTATCCATGACATTTCAGGAGAAACTTGTCACCAGCCTGCTATAATCACTGGCAATTCCTCACACTACCAAAAAAGCCTTTTCTTCTGTTCTGCTTTCTGTCCTGCTGAGCTGCAGGATGCTCAGATTTCTAGAAGACCATGGAAAAAACGGCTCATTCTTCATAGGTGGTCTGTATTTTGCTACTTCTATTTTGTCAGACTAAAACCCGGTACTAACATTTCAATTTTTAGGTCAGATAAAGGAGTTCCATTATCTCTCTAGGTTTTAAACCACGTGTTAGAATCACGTTGCTACAGCATGCACAATGCTGCTATTTCTAAATAATAAGCTGAGCACTTAAATTCTGTCAGGGTTGATCCTTATTGTTTGCCTTGGCTACATAAAATTATTATTGAAAAACTATGTTCTAAGGGGCCTATGCATTGAGAATATTTTCTTCTGTGATTGACTGGTATTAATCTTGCACAGCCAGAGGGATGTGTTCCCTTCAAAAGGAGGCTTGATACATAAGGATTATCCAAGTTTTGGATGCTCCTTTCTAAGCAGTGAATATGTAAAAATTATCAGTGGTCAGCAATGTATATAAATTATTCTCGTTATTGGCAGCAGTGCTTACAAAAAAAGAAGAAAACCAGAAAAAAACCAGTTGGGGTAGTGCAATTTGTGACACTTGCAGTGACAGGAGTTGGACTCAGGGGTTTTTCCACCAAGATCCTTATGTAACTCAGGGATGGCTTTGCAGCTCAGGATCCTTCCTACATCGCTGCTCAGTGCTGTAAGTGATGTCCTGCCTCAGCATTTCTGCCCCGGAGCTCTCTGGAGAGGGAGACCAAGAGGATCTGTCTGCGCCACGGCGAAGGACTGGAACCCAGCAGGCTGCTCGCTTGCTTGCAGTTATAAATAAAGCTTGTGTGCTTTCAGGATTTACTTATGGAAAGCAATTCCACTTACTCTCAGTACAGCAGCGTGGCACTGGTTCATATTTACAGATTGTAATATCATTTCAGAGAGCCACAAATTCCTTCAGAAAGTGCTTGTCCATAAATCAACCTATAAATCAGAGTGTCCACAAAGCGTGTGGGGCTGGGAAGAACACTGAGCGAAACAGAAAAAACTCTGTGGTTCAGTCAGGCAGAACAGGTTTGCTCAGGCTGGAGAATTACACCCAGACAGCACTGCCCAGGTCTGCTCTGGGCACTGAAAGCCAGGGACCTACATCCAGGACTCTGCTCGGAGCAGCAGCACCTTCCTAAGGCAGGATAATGGCTCAAAACTGAGCTGATGCCTTGGAGAGACTGACTAGAACAGAGGCCAGACAAGGCTGAGTGAATAAAATGGGGATTTTTTAAGGGCCTTTAATAGGGACACCTCGGGCAGTCAAAAGCCTCCTTTGGGAGAGGCCACACCCAAGATGGACCCCGGGTCATGAGTTTTCTACACTTTTATCAGTTTTGATCAATTTACAGATCAGGGTTAATTCTCCAATTACAGCTTCAGGTAATGAAGTAATTTGCCCCAATTTCATCTCTCCTTTTAGAGGTCTAATTTACATATTTCAGGGCCTGGGAACAACGAGGTGTCCTTGAGTGCAGGCCTGGAGAGGATTTGTTGTGTCTGAGCAGGATGGGAGAACAGGAGCTCCCAGCCCGTGGGGAGTGCGAGAGTAACACACTAAAGCAGTGCAGGGGCTGGAAAATACAAAAGTTAAATCTTCAGGTATCAGAACAGGAACACTCGACCAACCTGTTTTTCACCACTGGGCTTCCTGTAGTTGAGCAGCAGCTCCACAGCTCCCACCACCTCCTTGCGGATGGCGTAGAGCAGAGCATCCCCCACGTAGACGCTGTGGCTCAGCAGCAGCTCCATGATCTCCAGGTTCTCGTTCTCTATGGCTATGAGGAGGGCACTGCGGCCCAGAGGATCCATGCAGTTGATGTTGATGTTGTAGTAGATCTCGGCCTCCTGCAGGGCGTGTTTCACGCTGGCGTAGTCGCCCTTCTCCACGGCGCTGAGGTAGGCCTTCTCCTCCGACGAGAGCTCAGCCTCCGCCCGCACGATCTGCAGCGGGATCCGGTCTCGGTACGGGGAGAAGTTGACCTTTTTGTAGTATAGCTGGGCCATTGTTCATAGTGACCAGGCAACCTGGCAGGGAGGAGAAGCACGCATCAGTGACAGCACAGCCTCCCAGGGGACAAACTTCCAAAGGGCCAGCACAGGAAATGCTCCCCATCCCTTTTTCAGGTGTTTTATTCTCAACACCCCCTGAGCAACCCCACCTCGAAGGGCTACCTGGAAGCATAAAGGTGACACCACTGCTCAGGAGAGGTTCTCACAATGACAGACACTCAGTACCATTTTTTATCTTGTTTAAACACAATGCCTTTTGTCTGGTCAGAAGCATGATCTTGGTGTTTATGGATAATCCATCACATGCAAATAGGTGGATTTCTCATTTTTGCTGTATTTCCCACTCAAAGTTCTTTTTATTTCCTCCTTTTACCACAGCTAAGCCAGGTTCTCAGCATCTCTGAACTGTCAGTGATGGGAGCTGCTGATTTACACCCTCCTCTTTACAGTAATAGATTCATTTTGAACACTTTTACTGCTTCTTCTCTGCTTCCATCTCTTAAAACAGTCTTTTATTTTCCCTTTATGTTTACTCCTTGACTAGGTCATGGTTTTATTTTTAAAGCTTGCATGTTTTTAAACATATTTTCTCACTCTCCTCATTTATAAATAGGACCTAAAGACAGGCTGGTGTAGAAAGCCCCCACCCTTGCTCTCCACAGGCAGCGATGTTGTTTTGAGGTCTAGGAAAACGAGAAGTAAATCCTGCCCTGGAACAAGTGCAGCAAACTGAATAAATTGGGGTTCCTTCCTGCTCCTCAAAGATCCCAGCAGGTGACTGGGGTGAGGAAATATGGGCTGGGTGTTCACAGGTAAGGAAAAACACCGGCTAAAAACAAGTAAGGAAAAAACAGGTAAGGAATGACACCGGCTCAGCACCAGGGCACACCAGCAGCTATCTCCAGCTGGGTGACTGATTCCATCTCCCTGCCCGAAGCTCAGCAGCCTCCTGCAGCAAATCAGCCGGGGTTTTGGTCCATTTTAGTGCCCTGTCCAGGGGAAAGGAGGTGCTGATAAAAGCCAGCGAGGAGGAGGCTGTGGTGGCTGCAGGTCCCCCCCTGTGTGTCCCAGGCAGCCGCAGAGCCCGGCTGCATCTCTGCCTCTCGCCTCCAGCTCCGGAGTGGGTGGATCTGAGCTGCAGCCCAGCTGACACTGCAGAGCAGTGGGTGGCTGTAGCAGACAGCAAAGCTGCATCTGCCAACCTCCCGGGGAGCCAGGGATCCGCACCAGCCAGTTTGGCACCTCAGGGAAGGCGCCCGCTCAGGATCCCGCTCTGCTCCCCGTGCCAGAGAAGTTTGTGTTTGTTACAGGCCCAGAGACGCTGTCACGTTGCTCACACGTGTGTCTCTGCACAGGCAGAACCCCAGAATCCAGTGTTTCAACCCCAAGACACACAACAAAGGCACTGGAGGCAAGAGGACCCATAATCTGAACAGAAACCATAAATATATTGGCTTATTTTCTACAGGAACATGATTCCACCAAAGCTTTTAGAACTAAGGAACAATCTCAGTGACTCAGAAGCTCCAAGTTTCAATGAACTACATGTAGAACCAACTGCTCTGATTTTGAAAAGGACCAAGGACCATTTTGAAAATGTTATCCCTCTGGCATCCAGCTAATTCCCACTGAAACACTGACAGGAGACCAAAGGATGCAGCCAGGGTCTGGTAACGACTCAGGACCAAAGAGATCTTCTGGAAAGTGAGGATAAACCCAAAAGGGAAGGGAGACTTTGTCCTTGTGTGACAGTCTGGCTGATGGGAGCAGGGAACACCAACCACAGGACTGATGCCAGAGGACAGCAGTCATGGTGGAAAGGTCTCCTGGGGGAATCTGCTGGCTCCAAAAAAACTGAGGGATTCTGGCAACAAGTGCAGCTGCTAAAGTGGAATTGGATATTTTTCACTGCTCTTTAGTTTAATTGGACGTTTTGTGGATGGTGAGTAACATTTGCAATGAGTTATGACAAATGTCACCTTATGAAACATCATGCCAGCACTGGATCCCTTTCCTTCCCAACAGTTTGGGAGAAAGAAAAGAAAGCGTCAGATATCTCAACTCCTCAGAGAGATCTCATCCCCCAGTACAACCCAGACCAAAGAAAGCTGATTATGTTAATACCTCAAGCACACAAGAAGCTGCAATAAAACCAAACAGGAAAGACTCACAAAATGAATGACCCTCCTGAATTCCTCTCATGACAACACCTGCACGGCCTGACAAAGAGCTGCTGACTGGGCTTGGAAATGATAGCAGGGAGGATTAAAAGAAAATAAATAAATAAAAATGTCTAAATAAATAAATAAATAAATAAATAAAAATGGATTTCATGGAAGATTTCAGCAAAACCTTTATCTGGTGAGCTGTTCCTCAACCAGCACAATTAGAGATGGACCAGACCTGGTGTCTTCCTCTCACAAAATTATTTAACAGAGCATCAGTCAAACCTGTGGATGGAATGAATGAGCACAAGACCCCTGCTGTAGCTGTCCCCTCTCAGCACCCCCAGGCTCCCAGGAGCAGCATCTCTTGGTGAAGCAGCGAGTGTTGGCAGGCCCTAGAACACTTATTTTTCCCAGACTGGTCCTGTCTCCTGCTTAACAGTTAAAAAATTACAAAAATATTCATGAAATCCAGGTAGGAGAAGGGGAAGGCAATGCACAGGTGCTGCCTGGAGAGCAGAAGCAATGACATTCCTGAAAGCAGCAAAAATAGAAACAAAGCCACACTAAAAGTTTGAAATCGGCACAGAGAGCCCGAAAACACAGGTTTTCCATGTGATTTCTCTCCAAAGAGAGACATTTTCTGCTACTTGAGTTAATATTTGAGGCAAGGGAAATTCTTTCCAGACTGCAGATGCCTCAGACAGCATCCAGTGAGTGGCTAATGCAGCAGGGATACCTGCACCACAAATAGGCAGAGAGAAACAACCACAATAAACTGCTCAAGATACAAGGAAGAGGACTTAGCACTCAGTTTGGACTCTATCACCTCTCTGCAGCAGAGATGCCCTTCTCCCTGAATTATTAGTCCAAATCTCCGAGCCCTTTCAGCCTGATACTATTTCTGTGGTGCCTGGCACAAGAAATCAGAGTTTAGGCCCTGAGAAGCAGCCATACCTGGCAGGGACAGTCTGGAGATGGAAAGTTTCTGGCCTTTTGTCACTAAAAATTCCACGAGCTGTTGCTGCACAAGGTTTTTAGGGTCTGTCAGGAGCTGAGCCATCCCTCAAGTCCCACTTGACACACAGCACACACTCCCACGTGCCCCTGTCTCAGAACGAGCTGGGTGAAATGGGATGAGCAGGACTGAAAGGAGGCAGAGCCAGTTTCCAGCCATGTGTCACCAGGGCCATTATAAAACAGGACCTTCCTGGATTTTATTTGCTTTGATCATCGCCACGAAGCCAATTCAGAGGCGGAAAAGCTCCTGCTGGCTGAGCTCCCTCTGGGATGGAAGCAGCAGAGGCTCTGGGGGTGCTGAACTGAGCTTCCATCCCACCTCACTGCTTCCCTCCATCCCTCTTGCCAAGGCCATTTCTCCTTTTTAGCGTTTTGTTTTCCGCATTTTGCAATTCGAATGTGGACTCCAGGTCTGGGATTCACGGCCCGTAACTGCGAGAATGGCCTGGCTTCCCCCGTGCTCACACGCCGCCTGCTCAGCACTATTGATCTGCTTAAAAAAGGTCATAAACCTGAGCTATTAAATAGTCCAGAAGGGCCACTTAGGTAAATAATATTACATGTACTTAATGGACCAATTGAATTTGTGATTGGATCCTTCTTTTAAGTGCTCTAGATCTTATTTACTAACAATGCCTGGCTGAGCACAGTGTGAGGAAATAAAACCCACTTTGTAACGTTCTGCAATTCCTTTCCTTCTGCAGAGATACCCTCTTGTTCCAGAAAATTGCTTTTTCCATGGAGTTCAGAGGGAACTAGATTACAACCCTAAGTCTCACTGCTTCTCATGGTGTCTCTGCATCACGTTCACCCCCAGCAGCAGCAATTTTTCCTGATGCCTTTAAATGCAGAGAGAGAGAGCCACAACTGAATAAATGTATGACCTCAGACGTATTTTAAAATTATAAAATTGCAGCGACCTTCTGGTGTCTGCGGCTGTGTAAATTCCTGTTAGGCAAAGCCCCGTGATGTCAGGAAGTTTACATCCAGCTCGTAAGTTATGTAAGGTATATCACTGACTGGAATAAGTGCTGTCCAAAACTTGCACAACACAAAAATGAGAAACCGACAGCTAATAAAACCTGGGATGAGTAATCCACTCTCGCTGCCCAACGAGAGAGAAAGGAGCAGCACTAATAGCAAATGTGATAAAAACGCAAGGCTGCAGCGGGCCGTGATTCACGGGGGAGATATGTCCTTAGAAGACGTGGAGAAAAATTCCCTATGAAATGGTTTTTTGCTCATCATCACTCCAGACCTCGCTAAGAACACATAAATAAATTCCCTGGGGTGCAGCACAGAGCCTTCCGACCCAGGAAGTGTTTGTGAAGGAAGACAACCTCCAACTTCAGGTGACAAAGTTCACAGACGCCAGGAGAAAACTCTTTGCCAGTAACGCAAAATGTCACAATTTGACTCGGGGCCCAACTGCAGTTCTGAACTTCCTGGGGAGGGTGACAATTATCGGAGATAGATCTGTTTGATTTGGAAAGGACAACTCTTTGGGAGAAATCTCTTCCGCTGCATAATCGATTGATGAGTCACGACCAACTGCATATGGGGATATATTTTATAGGGACGTATTTTTATATGTGTGTATGTGCTTTTATATATATATATATAT
>VYZT01014182.1:0-23048 GCA_013400735.1 Pomatostomus ruficeps | reverse complement strand
TTTTTAAAATTATTTTTTTAAAATACTTTTCAATTCAGGTCTTTTTTTTCCCAGCTCTGCCGTGATCTAAACAGCACAAATTGTTGTTGCTTTTAATGGCATGTTTTCCAACAAAATTACAGAAGTGACATTGATACAATTCAGATTTTAAAAACATTTTAATATTTTTAATTCTTCTAAAATTGTAAATTTCTTAGTTCACACAGCATCTTAGCACTGCTGTATAGAATATGCACTACATCTATTCAATATTAATAAGGGAAAAGGAAAATGGTTTCACATTCCAGTAAATTTTACTCACAACATGGACATGTGCTTTACAAACTATTAAAAATTCAAGCCAAACCCAAAACACATAAGAAACCCCCCTGCATCTCAAGAATGAGCAGTACTGTTAGCACTGTTAGTGGAGAAAGGAAGAAAGTAGCAGAAATCATATTGCAAGATATTCAATTGTTCAGATGATTTAAGATCCAAGTGGGCAGAAGATCTGGCATGTGAGGGAACCTTTTGGAGCTGTTTCAACTTGCAGGATCAGGACTTGATTTTTGGGTTGAACTCTTCACTCCTGCCTGTGGAGGAGTCTGATCACAGAAGCTTCAGTGGAGTGTCAATGGAAATGTGAAAATTGCTCCAGTGAGGAAGTTTTACCTTTCTGGCCCTTGTGAAAATCAAACTCTTGGGATAGAAGCCAACTGAATGTTTGAGAGTGACCACTCGGGGACAACTTCTTTCCTAAGCGCCCCCTAATCTATTCTAGAGGGAGAATTATCAATCCATCTTATTCCCTAAAAGACTGTGAGCCTGTCATGTCTTGCTTACACTTAGAGTTGTATTTATGTAAGAACAGTGAGATTCAGCTGAGGACTCTGCTACTAGTATTGAATAAAAATAAGATTAATTTTTATTTTGTAATTATTTTGATCTATTAATAAGGATGACAGCTGTCAGCACTTACAGAGCAGAGCTGAGTGAAACTGATGGTGTGCACAAAGTCATAGTTTATGGATGGTTATGTTTGGGTTTGTAGTTTATGGTTGGGTTTCTTTACACTAGATCACAATTTTTGCTGTTTATAGGTTTGTTTGAGCTGTATTTGAAAGTTTGAACAGGGAGTGACGTGAGCTCATTTGCAGGTGGCATCATTAACAAACATGTGGCTTGTTTAGGTAATGCTGATCCTGCGGTCTTTGCTCATAATGTGTGGAACTGCAGATGTTCATTCCCTTTTGTAATACAATGACAGTGGGGTTACTGAGTGGTGCTGCACGTGGCTTGACAGTTTCTCAATTTGCATTTCCAGCTTTCCCATCACAGCAGACATCATTTCCATCAACAGCAGCACTACTCCATTTGTCTTTTTTTCTTCCTTGAAATGAGAGCAACTTTTAATCTGGGAAGACTTTCATGTTCACTCAGTCACAGAAATGCATTTTGGCTCATCCTGAGAGTATCAGACTTGCTATTAGGACATAAATATGCAGTATCATATCCATCCCTGCTATAGTTCCACCAGCTAATTGATTAAGGTGATCTTTCATGTGTTCCTGTTCTCAGCTTGCCTGCGTTGTGCTTTAAGTGATTAAAAACAGTGCCACACATTTCAAAGGACAGTGCAAATTACAGACCTCTCATATCTAACAAAATATTCTGTTCAAGTCCATTGTGTTCCCCACCCTGTCAACCTTCAAAATGGTTGAAACAGAAAGAAAATAATTTTTGGTAAATCTCTTGATAAATACTAGTGGACAAAAATGCTGTGTTTGACTGATACCAAGCCTGGACACTGGTCACAATCCTGTGCCGTGTGCTCTGGGATGACCCTGCTGGAGCAGGGAGGTTGGACCAGGTGATCCGATGTGGTCCTCTCCAACCTGACCCATTCTGGGATTCCATGAAGTGCCCATGTGCCCTGATGAGCAATGTTTAAGGTTCACCAGAGGGAAAGGAGAAGAGCTTAGTGTGAAACAAAACCATGGAATGATGAAATTTTCACCAAGAAAAAGAAATATTAGGCCAAATACCAGAATTAACATCCTGTTGGGGACATCTCTTAGCTTAGAGTACCTAAAGTTCATCTTGAGTTGCTCTGTTTTTGCACTGAGTTAAATTCAGCCAGACATTAGGAATGAGCCCAGTAGGAAGAACTGGGCAACTGTCCTGAAAGGTTTCTCTTACACCTCAGATTTCTGGGCATTTAGTGACAGAAAAAGAGAACAAAGTGACAAAAGACCTTCTTTATATTCAGAACCACACCTAACAAGGATGCTTGTTAGAGCTCAGTCTGAAGGAATTGATGGAATGGGCATTGATGAGATGTTAAATAAGAGCAAAATCATCACTTACATTTTCTTATTCTTGTGTCACATATTCTTCATAAAAAGTTCAGTGCAAGGCTTGAAGTGAGTAGTGGCTGCCAGTAAAGTAGAAAAACAAAATAAATGTCTCTGACAACACTATAAATGACCTTTTTATTCACTGTAAAATATTTTTTACAGGCTTGTTTGCTAAAGGGGGATAAAGAGAGAAATCACAGTCAATATGTTGCACAGAGCTCTACATGGTTTCTGAAATGTTGCAAATTTTCCTGAGAAGTGGAAATAACTATCAGCCTAAGTAAATTAAAAGGTATCAAAAGTCTTCACTGTCTTGGAATGAAAACAAGCAATGGGAATTTATAGAGCAAGCCTTGTTATGGGTTTTTCTTCACTTCAAGGAACGTTATCTTCTGGAAAATAAGGGATCATTTTGTGTTGTGCACCCAAATGAAACACACTGCAAGTGTGTTTTACAGGAACACATAAAGATATATGAGAATGAGACCACAGGAGCTCTGCATTGGTAATATTCTTTATGGGCTCGCAGTGAAATAAGGGAGAAAATATCACAGTGGATTACAGAGCCAGTCAGTGTTTTTGCACTTTGTTGTGAGAATGGTTCCCCTTTTTGATTAGCCTCATTACATTTATTTTGCTACTGCCATTAGGAGTGAAAATACTTCCTGGGAGCTGAGAGCTGAATGGGCCTCAGGTATTAAAAGGAGAGTACAGAATCTTTTAGGGATGTTCAAATGCATGTTCAGATGGTATCAGTCAAATATTCCTTCCATCTAATGGTGACTGAATGAGATAATTCAAATCCAAGATATGATAAAAAAGGTCCAAATCAGAAAATCTCTATGGAGTTGTGTGCATGCCTCTTATCCCTTGGTCAAAGGCCAGTCAGTTTCTCCAGCAGAAACAACCATCCTTCACTTGCCACAGGGTTTGCCTAGACAGTGACATTGTTTGGAGTTTGGGTTTAGGTATTCAGGTTGCATTTTCAAACCTTAGATGAATAGCATGTGAAGCCTTGTCTATTTAGAGTGCAGTCCCCCTCATGCAGAGATGTTTTCCATTTCTGTTCAGGTGATTCCCATGCCTTGGGTGTTGACTTGAACTCCTGGGTGGTGCCACAGCACAAGAGCTTTTTACTACCAATTTCAGTACTTACAAGTTCTTATGGCGTAACTATGCTGTTTTGTGAGGTCAGAACACTTGAAGCTACAAAAATTATTTACTGAAGTGCTGGAGAAATGTCTAGATTTGAACCCAGAAATGTTCACCAGGACTGTGTGGTCCTCAGGTGCTGCTCTCTCCATTTGCCAGTGTTGACTCGAGCTTTGCCAGCAGAATGGGTGTGTTGGGTTTGCATGGCCAGGTTTTGGTAGCAGGGGGCCGCAGTTTGGCTTCTGTGAGAGGCTGCCAGTAACTTCTCCCCATATCTGACAGAGCCAGTGCCAGCCGGCTCCAAGACAGACCCGCTGCTGGCCAAGGCTGAGCCCAGCAGTGATGGTTGTAACTCCTCTGGGGGAGCATATTTAAGAAGAGGGAAAAAAGTCATTGTGCAGAAGTAATCACAGGCAGAAAGAGTGAGAATGTGTAAGAGCAACCTCTCAACAGGCACCAGGGGCAGTGAAGAAGGAGGGGGAGAAGATGCTCCAGGTGCCAGAGCTGAGATTCATTCCCCTGGTGCAGGCCGTGGTGAGGCAGCTGTGCCCTGCAGCCCATGGGGGTCCATGGGGGAGCAGAGATGTACCTGCAGCCCATGGAGGACCCCACACCAGGGTAGGGGGATGCCCAAAAGAGGCTGTGACCCTGTGGGAAGGCTGTGCTGGAGCAGGATCCTGGCAGGATCTGTGTCCCTGTGGAGAGAGGAGCAGTCTGTGCAGAGCTGCAGCCCGCGGGTAGGACTCACATTGTAGAAGACCATGGAGGATTTTCCTGAGGGAGGGACCCTGTTCTGGAGCTGGGCTGGAGAAGGAAGCAGCAGCAGAGACAAAACAACGTGTGATGAACTGACCTCAGCCCCCACTCCCTATCCCGCTGTACCCTGAGGGGGAGGTAGACCCCAGCAAGGAGGGTGAGGTGGTGGTGAAGGTGTTTTTGTTTTACTTCTCTGATTTGATTGGTAATAAATTCAATTAATTTCCCCAAGTTGGGTCTGTTCTACCTGTGACAGTAACTGGTGAGTGATCTCTCCCTGTCCTTATTTCAACTCAATGACCCTTTTGTTATATTTTCTCTCCCTGTCCATCTGGGGAGGGAAGTGACAGAACAGCTTTGGGGGGCACCTGATGTCCAGCCAGGGTCAAACCAGAACAAGAGGTCATGTAGGAGCTTCCAAGGGAACTGGAACATTCACTTAGTCCCTTATACTTCCCTTGAAGCACATTGGGGAGGTTCACCTGAGCCCTCTGCTCACAGAGCTCTTGGACAAGGAGACAGCTGGTCATGAGCATTTTGGGGACTTCACTGATACCAACCAATATGGAATTTATGGCTTTGGAAAAGAGCACAATGATGACAAGATAAAACTCCTTACACTGGTATGGCTAATGCTGGGACTATCCTGATTCTATATTTTAATTCTCTATTACTTGAATATATTTATTTAGAATAAATTCTTTTCCCACTTGCTTGAATAGATTATTCTTTTCTGGCAAAACATCTTTGTTAACATAATGCATCTGCATTAGAAATGTGGTCTGCTCGAGTTCTTTGTCTCTCTGCCTCTTGAGATGTATTTAAACTGGAAACATGGACAAAGCTGTAGATGGTGTACTTTAGCCACTCTCATGCTTTAATTTTCCTTGATGAGAATGGAAAAAAAAAGCAAACCAACAAGCTGACAGAAAATTTAAATTTCTATGTAATTTAGCAGAAAATAAAAGGACTGCCACAATCATTATGTAATGCATTTTGGGGATTAGTCTAATGTTATTTTTGTTTTACTTTACCTGAGGCTGCACCAGAACTTTCAGCTTTCCATGTGATGCTCTTAACTGCAGAGCCTCTCCACAGCCTCATCTGAAGTGAGGAAAACAAGGGAAGCAGGTAAACCTTAGACTCCTGTAAAGCTGCTGTTATTTTTGAGTGAATCTAATATTTATTTAGTCTAACTTAGGGACTCAGCATGGAATCCATTCCATGGTATTTTATACTAAGGAGGATGGAGGATGCACTATGAGTAAAATTTATTAGGGTTTGGGGGTTTTGTGTGATTTTTCATTGGTTTGGTTTGGTTTGGTTTTTTGTTGTTTTGGTTTGTTTTAGTTTCAGTTTTTTTGTTGCTTGGTTGATTTAGTATGTTTTTTTTTTAACAATCACCTTGAAAACTTACAGAAGAAAGCCAAATCTAACAGAAGGTCTGACAATAATTTATAAAAAAAGAAAAATTTTGCTATGTCACATTCTGGCCTTTTTATTTTACTATTAGTTTGTAATACGGAATTTCATCAGTAGTTGTAGTAGGTGCTGTGAAATCTCAACAAAAATCCTTTCCCCAAAGGTCTTTCCCTGACTTCCAAGTAGGTGGGATTGACATGAGTTCTTAAAATACAGGGCTTTTTCATGTGTATAAATGGAGAATTGGGGGTAGCTGTAAGTCTGTGGCAGAGCCAAGAAAAGCTGGGTAGCCTCATGTTTATCTTTCCTCTCTAAAAGCAAAAGGAAGTTTCAAAAATTCTAGAAACTGATATTTCCTTGGCAGATGAGTAGAAGCACAAAAGGGCAGATGCTGGCTGAGTGATGGCAGCATGATTTCAGTTATTCTGTTTTTCAAGCAGTCATGGTTTGGGTTGGTATTTTCAGCATGGGAATCTACATAAGACAAGCTTTGAACCGTAAATACCTAAAATCAGAGTATCTTGTCATATAACTACTGTCCAGCCCCTAATGGTGGACTTTGTAGATGCCAAGGGAGCAGTGTGACACCAGGGCAAGTATAAACACAGCTTGCAAAACCATGCACAAGAATTCAGAATTTCGTCAGTAGTTGTAGTAGGTGCTGTGAAATCTCAACAAAAATCCTTTCCCCAAAGGTCTTTCCCTGACTTCCAAGTAGGTGGGATTGACATGAGTTCTTAAAATACAGGGCTTTTGCATGTGTATAAATGGAGAATTGGAGTAGGGGGTAGTATATTCCTGAAAAGTCTGGTTTGGTAGAATTGCAAGCCAGAAATATGTCTCTCTTGAATTAACAATATTAATGTGTTTATCAGCAAAATTCTGTATTTATAATTTTCTATAGAGAAGCCACTGGGACTTCCTTCCTCCTGGCCACTTCTGAAAGCAGAGAAAGTGTTTTGTCTTAGGCTACAAACTGTGGTTTTTACTTTCTCCTGTCTTCCACAGCCTTGTTCACCAGCTGTTAGAATCTGTTCTTTATGCTTAAGTTGGTTCCCAAAGACTTGAGGGCATGGAGTTCTGGGAGGCATCAATAAAGTTTCTAGGCTGGATGTCAGGATGTCCCACGTCACAGCTCAGCTTGAAGTCAGATTGTCATTTAATTGCATATTTCCCAGTGGAGCCCAGATCCATCTGAATTGGACGTTCATGCTTATTCCCTTGTGCTCCATATTCAGAAGAATGCCTTGCCTCTCTCGCTTTGCTTTCAGGTCCCTTGGTGCTCCTTTGTTATGCTGAATGCTTTGCTTGGTCCATTTTTCTGCTGCTGTTCAAGGCAGTTTGCCTTATCCACATACTCATAAATGTAACAGGATTCTGAGTATTAGAGGATTTTGCTTGTTCTAGATCCTGCCTATGACACAGAAGGCACTAAGACTTGGATACTGTGTGATTTACTGTGAATCCAAACCATTTCACTGAGCCTGACACCACAAGGGTATATGAATTTGTGTTTAAATCGCCCTCCCAGTGATTTAGAAGGGTTAGTTAAATACCTGATTTAGAAACTAATAATTGAGCCTATGTGAGCTGGCAATTATGCATGCAGTAATTGAATGTGCTTAGGAGCATGTGTCATGAAAATGGGAACCAGTGGGATTATACCACTTCTCAGGAGGTTTCAGAGATTGAGAGGAACAGCAAGTACGGTTAAAAACAAAATTAGCTGTGCATATGTAGAGATTATAGAGCATCAGCAGACAAACAACAAACCTAATTCTCCTCTGCCAGTGGCTGGCAGTTCATTGCCACTAAATGAGCACCAAGCTCATGTGGATGGAGCTGGGAGCTGGTGGGGATCCTGACATGCAGCTGGCTGGGGAACTCTTGCAATATCTGGAACAGGAGATGAACTCCTGTGAAAACAGACGCAGAAGAGTTGCTCAGGACTGGCTGAAGAGCTGCACCACTGTGTCTTAGCAGCCAAAGGCTGCATAAAGCCGAGCATTGTAACAGCTCTCTGGACAGGTGGTGGCCCACAGAGATCCCAGCCTGCTGTGGTGTGTCTGAGCCAAGAGACCTTGGGTTGTGGTGCTGCAGGCAGGAGGGGAGCGTTGAAGAAGTCAGTCCAGAGAAGGAGGCAGATTAAAACTTTCACCTGCAATGTGTAGCTCATCCTAGAAGAAATGCACAGCTACTAAGAAAGCTTTTCTCCCTAGCTTGTTGTAGTTTTAGTAGAGGGGAGGGGGCCATAAAGATGGCTCCTGTGAGAAGTTTCTAAAATTTTTCACTATTTCTAGCAGAGCCAATCTCTGATGGCTCTGAAGATGATAGACATGCTACTGGTCATGTTTGGGCCAATTAGAAAAGTTTGTTATGCCTCTGTGATGACATATTTAAGGAAAAATCAAAACAAAATGTGCACACAGCTGCCTTTAGTTAGAGAAGGAAGAGGATGTGAGAACATGTGAGGGAAAACAACATGGAGACATCAAGGTCAGTGGAGAAGGAGGGAGAGGAGGTGCCCCAGGCTCTGGAGCTGAGATTCCTCTGCAGGCCATGGTGAGCCCATGGTGAGGTGGGGTGTCCCCCCTGGAGTCCATGGGGTCCATGAGGGATGCAGAGCCACCCACAGTCCGTGGGTGAGGTGCCAACGNGACCCGCTTGGAGAGGGAGGGGCCCCCTGCTTCCATGCTGGAGCAGTTTGTCCTTAAAAGACTGCATCCCATAGACAAGTAAAAAACCACGCCACAAAAGTTCACAAAGAACTGTCTCTCGTAGGAAAGACCCCACAGCAAAAACAGAGAAAAAAAACTCCTCTCCCCAAACAAGAAAAGAAAATCTTAGAAATAAACTGACCTGAACCCCCACACCCTGCCCCCCCTTGCACTGTTGGTGGGAGGGAGGGAGGGGTGGGGAGTGGAAAGAAGGGTGTCTTTTAAAGGTTTAGTTTATTTCTCATATCCTCCTTCTAACTCAAGTAGTAACAAATTTCACTTTGCAACTTAAGTTAAGCCTAGTTTGTCCTTAAAGCGTTTTCTCCCAGTTCCTTATCTCAACTCATAAACCTTTGAGTTAATTCCCTGAGTTTTTTTGTCCCCCCTCTCCTTTCCTCCTCTGCCCAGCTGTAACAAAGGAGGGAATGAGTAAACAACTACTGTAAATACCTAACACTTAACCAAAATCAAACCACAGCAACTCTCTGTTACATCTGGCTGCACAAAACTTGTGAAGCTGTCCGTGATAAGGTTATCTGCTGAGTGCAAATGGAGTCACAATCCTTCTGAGTTATTCTTGCCATCCTTCTTTGTCATTCATGGACCTGTTGGAGCAAGGTGATGATCAATGAGCTGGAGCACCTTTTCTATGAAGACAAACTCAGAGAATTGGGATTGTTCAGCCTGGAAAAGAGAAGGCTCTGTGGAGACATAATAGCATGTTCAAGTTCCTAAAGATGCTACAAGAAAGCTGGAGAGGGACTTTTCACAAGACCTTGGGGTGATAGGAAAGGGAGAATTATCTTGAGCTGAAAGTTTGGGGGTTAGATTGGATGTTAGGAAAAAATCCTTCGCTGGGATGGTGGTGAGACCCTGGCACAGGCTGCCCAGAGAAGCTGTGGCTGTCCCATCCCTCGATATGTTCAAGACCAGGCTGCATGGGGCTTTGAGCATCATGGCATAGTGGGAGGTGTCCCTGTCCAAGGCGGGGGGTTGGAACTGGATCATCTTTAAGGTCCCTTCCAAACACAAGCCAATTTATGATTCTATGAGCATCATTATATATGTTTTTAAGTAAATTGAATATTGTTTTCCTAAATACTTTTTACATTTGTAGTGTGAAACTAGAACTTCAGTTTATAGTCCCAAATTAAGTTGTTTGGCATGAAAAAAAAAGCCTGGAAAATTAATTCATCTGTACATTAATATCTTTGTCCATAGACATGTGCCTACTGCTGTGCTAAAGCCTGAGATGTTACTGAAGTTTTGAAAAAAGAATGTTGCCTTAGTGCAGAGTAAATGTCTGGGGTTTTTGGCTTTTTTTTAAACCAGCATATTAATTACTGTCACACAGCTGATGCTGTGGGCTGCAGTTAGATTCATTCCATTTAAATTAATTTAATCCTCTGCAAGCTTGCAAAAGCAATTATTCTGCATTTCCATCTAACACTGTGTGATACAAACCTCAATCTGTCCAGCTCCTACTCCAGACCCTCAGTGACCTTCCTGCTCATACACCGACAACACTGACTGCAATTAATTTCTTCTCTCATTGAGAACATTCTTATATTGATCCACTTTTCATAAAAGATGGCAAACTCTTACCTGCTGGATCATTCTTTGGATAATGTCTCTGTCTCTAATTTTTGCTTTTATCAGCCACAGAGTTTGGATCACACATGTCAAGGCATGGCTTTCCTGTTCAGCATGGAGCCTGTGTTGCCATTAATTCCTGGTAGCGTTTCCTGGTGCTGGCCGGTGCCGCACTCTGGGAGTCCAGCAGCCCCTCTGCATCTGCTCTGGGTGTTACATTCCTGCCTTGGCAACTGGACATTTTGTGCAGCTTAATTTGTCCTTTGGCTGGATTTCTCTGCTTCATCAGCTTGATTTAATTGAGCATCTTGTGAAGGGAGCCTGAGGTGGAGCTGTTCTGCTGGTGGAGGGCAGCGGGTACGGTGGGCACAGCCGTCATGCTGGTGATGCACCAAACATATTCGTGTGGCACAGGTCTCTCTTTACAGGCTTGAACTCCACTCTGCTTTAGGATTACACAGTCCACACAGCACTGCAGTAAATCGCTTCCTCGTGGATTTGAGTTTCAGATTCTCCCATTTATTCCTTTTTTTTTTTGCAAAATTTGTTTCTACGTTGAGCCAGAGCCTTTCTTCCGTGAACATCATTAACACAATGATGATAATCACCCTTTCTGAGTGTTGCTGTTATCTTGCCTAGTTTCCACAAGTGTTAAGAGAAAACAGCAAAGACATCCCTTGATGTGAAACTTACCCGTGTTTGCATGACTTTCAGAGGGACGGGGTCACTTGCAGAGCTGGGAATGTTTCCGGCAAGTGGCCCAGGACTGGAGCTCTCATTGCAGCATTCCTGTGGCCTTTCTGCTGGGCGCAGGTGGCAGTTTATCTCAATCATTCTACAGAGCTAAACAAGCTGTAGAAAATATGCAGCTCTATAAAACAGGGAAATTTCAGCCTTCTTGGGTGATTCAGAGATTAGTCCACCTACAGTTTTTAGTACGCTATTTTTATGTGTGTGCTTAATCCTTTTATATAATCCTGCTTACTTGTTAGTCTTTCAAAGACAGATAATTACAGCTTTTTGAACTGATGTGGAATCTCAGACATGTTGTGACTGGTGGGGATTCAACAGTGATACAGACAGGTGAGCAAGATGGAGCTTATTGCAATTGCTATATTTAGTTACGTGCATGTTTTAAACTAACAGACACCATTTTATTACAATTATGAAATTACAGAGCAGTGATAATAATTTAATTACCATTATTAAATATTTCTGTAGCTGTACCAATTGAAACCTCAGCTGGAATCTTTCACAGTTATCTAAGAAATTACAGTCCCTGTCCAACCAGTCTGCAAGTTGAATTCTGAGGTACCTGCAGAGTCCAATAAAGCTCCTCACCTGTCATGTTTTCTGCCAGAGCTGCTCAAGGTGTTAATGCACTGCAGATAAAGGGCCTCGTGTCTTGACAACTTGGGAAGGATAGTGAGGATAGGCCTTAGCTGCTCAGCCTTTCACACTCCCCTGGTGAAGCAACAGCAGCTGAACTTCCCCTGATTTGCATTCTGATAACACCGGGTAATCTCAGATCATGATGCTGTTGTGGGCCAGGTTCAGGGCTTGTTCCAGGAGCAGCTGAGTTGTTTTTACAGCAGGAGAGAGAACCCTTCATGGAAGGCAGTGTCAGCAGCTGCCGTGGCCATCTAAACATGCCACCTCTTCGCTTGTCAGAGCCTTACAGGTGCCAAAATGAAAATTTGGCCCCAAAAGGACAAGGTGAAAGGAAATCTTGATCTCCCAACACAGTTATTGTTTGGATTAGTTTGTTACTCCCTGAGCTCAAGAAGAGTTTTGTTGATAATTTTGAAGGCAAAACTTGGTGTACTTCCCCACCATGGGACTGGAAGAGAGCATCCTAGATGAATATGGGAAAATGTAGTATCAAATTTTCAAACACTCAAGCAATAGATTTCATTCTGTATAAAGAAAAAACCTCCTTTGGCAGCTGCTGCTGATACAAAATGTCAAAGATTACATGTTAATTGACTCTCTAGCTAGGACTTGCTTATTACCTTTCAGTAAGATCTGTGCACAAGACAAATTGAGCTTTGAGCAGTGCCTGGAACAGCCGTGAAAGTACTTAAATGGGAAAAAGCATCATGAGCAAAGGACATTCAAAGCCTGCTACAATTTTCTGTTCTGCCTCATTCTTTCTCCCTTCTAGTTCCTAGTAGTTTCAGCCCTGCTGTGCAGTTTTTTAATTAACATCTCCTCTTAAAATGGGGGGGTCATGCAGCCCAACCTCCTGTCACTGGCTGTATAGATTAGAAAAAGAAATGGTTCCTAGTCACAAACATGAGATGGAGAAGTAACAAAGGAATGGGGACAAAAAAAAAAAAATAATAAACCCCTGCTTTCTAAACCATCAGGTCTCTCTGAATCTGATCCAAAATCCAGTGAAATAAAGGAGATCTTTTTTTCCATCGACTTCTGCGGGCTTTGGAGAGACCTCTCTGCTCGAAAAAGTGCCAGCTGTTCTTCTTTAATGGCTGTAATTGGTAGCAGCGCTGCAGCAGGGAAGGATAAAGGAAGCAGCATTCAGTGTGTCTGTGGGGAAAAGGATGTTTGGGTAATATCTTGTCCCCTGTGTTTATAACAGCAGAGTGTATTGAACCTTTGCCAAGGGGAACTGTCCCACTGCAGCCTCCTCTGAGGGCACAGAGTGCAGACAAAGGACTGGTGCTGGCATCTCTGCCTACCACGACTTAATCCTTGTTTTGCACTTGCCTGCCTCCCTGCATCTGGGAAGATCAAAGTGCTGGAAATTAGGAAACCCTTTAAGGTTCGCAGCCTTTGCCTGGAATCAGCCACCCGCGCAGGTGCTTGGCTGCTCTGTGGTGGATATTGCACATTGAGTGAAGAGAGCGATTTTAGCTGAACACATCGAGTGTGCGCTGCCCTGTTGCTGGCAGGAGAGAGGGGGCTCCAGGTTGCTAGCAGAGTCAGAGAGAGCCCCAAGATGGTTTCTGGTGCCTGTCAAAAACACCCCCACCACTTCCAAGCATCTGAAAAAGGAAGCAGAGTGGTTTTCTTTAGGAACCTCTGCAAAGCAGCTCGAGTTTCTTCAGCACGGTGGGAAGGGACGTGGTGTGTCCCACCTGCACGACCCTGCACTCGTTTTGGGAGGGCTCTGGAAGGGTAGCACTGTGCCCTGCCAGCTCAGGCCCAAAAGCTTCTTGGCACAGATAGGAAACATATAATTCCTTCCATATGTGATCTCTTATTGTCTGCCCTAAAATCTGGCATTGTCACCTAAGGCTTTTGCTAAAAAACAGCCTTTTCCCCCCCTCCCTGTCCCCCACCCTGGGGACGCCATTATTCTGTGGGCTTTAGCTGGGTGCTGGTCACAGAGCAGCATTTAAAGTCTGTGCGTTTTGAAACATGGTCAATCCAAATTTGTATCCAGAGGAAAAACAACCAGCAGAAGCAGAGCAGCACGTCAGCAGCATTAACATCCAGCCCCTTCTTTGGGGCACGGCAGTGCAGACCCCGCATTGAAACGTGGCAGATTCTGTTATCGAAGGGTGAAGGGAATGACAGGCCAGGCCAGCACTTGTCACAGCCGTGTCAGGGATTGAATGACAAAGGAAGGACAGCGATGTGTCTCTCCCGGCAGATAGTCAAAGATAGTGGCCCGGAGTCAGAGCCACGTTGTCACTCAGCCATTGTGAGATGTGACAAAGCAGCAGCGGCTGCCCTGCCATTTAGAAGCAGCATGAATTATTAATGGAGCACTTGTACAAGTAAGTTAGGAGAAAAAGAAAAGAAAAAAGTCAGCCTGCTGGGCTGCAAACACAGTGATAAACATTTCTTCCCATCTTCTTTTCTTTTTTAATCAGAAGATGGAGCATTCTGATCTGGTTGCTTCTGCCTCTGTTTAATAAGTAAGCAGGGTTGGAGTGGCACAGCCTGGATTCTGAACAGATTCTGCACAGTTTTTCCCCAAAATATGTTTTGGATCTTTCTCCCTTTATAAAATCCTCTGTATAAGACCCTGAACATAATCAGTAAAGTTGCTCTCTCCCCACCCTGCCAACCCCTTCCAGTTATGTAAGTTTTCTCTCTCTTTTTTTTTCTCCCCCCCAAAAATTTATTTGCCAGTTGTGCAAACTGGCAAGATAGGATCTGCTCTGTTGTTAAATTTTAAGTGGAATACCAATTTTTCTCTTCAAAAAGTATAGAAGATTGTGTCATGAATTGGATTTTAAAGTTTAATCATGGTCTGTTGTCCAGAGAAGTTTGTCCTCAAATGCTCAGACTGAAAGGCAGCTGTGTAGGCAGGCAATAAGTAACAAGCTTGAGATGATTGACATTAGTATTTTTCAGGGAATCAAGGATTTATAAGCTATTACTTTGTACCAGTGCTCTTTTAAACCCCAGCTGCAGGATTTCTTTGAATTAGTGATGTGCTTGTGCTAGCCTTTAATTTTTCTCAAGTACTCTTAGGTGCCTTCCTTCTATTTCACCCTCACAAAGACAGACAACTTGAGTCTGGCAGCCTGAAAACTCTTAATGGTTAAAATTAGGCCCTTTTCCACCTCCTTTGTGTCTGAGGTGCACTTGTAATGCTGGAGATGATTTGTAACCGCTTCCAGTGAAACACGGGGGAAATGGTAGTTCTGATTCATCATTCCCCAAAGTGCCATTTATGGGTCACCGTGGGGATCCTTTTGGGGTATGAAAGTTTCGTGCTTGGGTGCCTCAAGAGAGATGTTCTGTGTGTCTGTCTTCCAGTTCATGTTGGTTTTCTGGCATGCGTTTGTTTGTTCCTGGTCCTCTCTAATCCTCGGTTTACAAAATAACTTGCATATTCCATCTCCTCCTCACTCCTGTGCCGTACAGCTGCAGAAGGGCAGCTGAGCACATCTGTGGTGTAACCAAGTGGGAGAAAGCAGAAAAGGGCATCAGCAGCACTATCGAAGGTTGCAGAGGATCCCTGGGTGGGATGGTTTTTATTAAGTTCATATTCGACACTCAGTCTGAGGACTTGGTTTACTGGGCTCCAGATAATCTCCCTGAGGAGCAGCGAGGATAAACTTCACACGGGTTTAAGGAAAGGCTGGGATAAATCAGAGTGAGGTTAAATGTGCAGTAAATACCTGTGCTAACCAAAGAGCTGGCAGTGGCTGTACCTCACGGGGGAGGCACACAGGGTGAGGTACACACGGTCCTGCATCAGCACTCTCTTTGTGAGGAGGGTACCTGCAGCCCTCCCACCAGAAGACAAGGAGGAGCAGTCCCCAGGCATGGGGGCTGTTTTATGGACAGATGTACAAAGGATTTATGTTATGGCATTGTCTGGTGCCTTCTGACAATGTTAAGTACAGATGTGTTTTAAAAGGAAAAATAAAATCCTCACCTCCTACAAGAAGTGAGCAGAACTGTGCCTTTTGCTACTGCAATGCTGCCTATAACACAAATAGAGCTTCATGCTCCTCTGAAAGCTCTTTTACAGCCCTTTAAACAGACATGATAAACCATTCTTGGTAGTAGATAATAAACCTTTCTTTGCATTATTCTGAGTGACAAACAAGCAGAAATGAATGTACACGGCAACTAGCTATGGAAAAAAACCGGAGACACTTTTATTTGTTCAATTTAGTTTCATTGCACTAGATTTTCAGATACACATTGCTTTTTTCAAATAATTTTAAAATTAAATGAGTCCTCCTCAGCATGCTGAAGGTAGACAGAAATGCCATCCTTCTTTTCTTAGTCCTGCCCCGTGCCAGTGTAATTCCTGGTCCCTTGGACATGACAATAAGGATCACAGATCTGGAAAAGCAGAGAAGACCTGAGTTGCATTTTTGGATTGTAAGGCATGCTTTATGCATGAAATACTGTGAGAAACAGAAAGCAATTTTCCTTTCAAAATGTTGTCACTGTTATATCCAGCTGAGACAGCTGCACAGAAATGCATGAAAATGAAAGCTTACTTAGGAAGAAAGGAATTGAACTAAATAACCAGGCTCATTCCAGCATGACTTTGGAAACATGGGTGGTTTCCTAAAAGCTACCTCACCCATCTCTACCCGCTGGCCCAGTGGCCAGGACATTGGTGTGACTTGGAAGAGAAATCATCTTCTCTGTAGCTAAATATAACAAGAGTGCTTTGTAGTGGTGTAATAAGTGAAAGTCGTTCTCTCCAGGAAGATGAAGGAGTGATTTGTTTGCCTTGTTTTGTAAAAGTATCTTCCAGTAATAATTTCCTTGCAACTTACCCTGTTGGGAAGATCCTGTGCACAGGGAGGTCTTGAATCTCTACCTCTGCCATCAATAATACATAAAAGAAGTGTGTGGGGAAAAAGTTTCATAACAAATCTTTTGCTCACAGCAGCTTGCATGTGCAGCTTGCAAGGAGCTGTCTCTATAACAGGACACGATTCTTCACCACTTTGAGGTGGTGCATTGGTGGTAGGACAGACACAGGCCAGCCTTGGAACTGGACAGGCTGCTGTCCACTCTTGGAGGAGACAGTGGTCAGCCATTGTACTTCAATGAGAAACCAGATCAAACCTTTACATTACTGAATTATTTTGCTCTTGGCTTTGAGTAGATTGAAAGCTCACCTGTATTACATCCCTAACTCCTTAGATTTGTTGTTTAGCATATAAATAAATATATACATGTATGAATGCTGGGAGCTGTTGTTTCATTCCCTTCCTCAAAGCACTCAGTCCCTGCATGACAAACACAGAAGAAAAATCAAACATTATGGTTCCTGCCTGAGATGGCATCATTGGGATTCACAGCAATGAAAAGAACTTTGTTTTCTATTACCTAGTCATGGCTGCTGCTATTTCAAATGAACCAGAAATGCTTTTGAATTTCATCCTTCTAAGTTATCACACTTTCCCTGCTGAGCTGAATGTAGTGAAAACTCCATTTGTCAAGAGACTGGAGAAACTTTGACATGAAGGTTTCAAAGAGAACACTTAAGGAGACGTCGATCATGAGCACACACACCAGAGGTCCCTGGGGCTTTCTCCTCCTCCTGGCTTTATTCCTTAGGTGATTTATCTGCACTTTCTGAACAGGTTTCCCGTCTTCCTTTCAAGAAGTGACTGGGATATTCAAGCTTCTCATTTTATGCCTGAGTGAAGACAGTTGTTTTAGTAGGGAAAATGTTTGTCACCTTCTGAAAACCAGAGTGCATCCCAGCTGTTTGAATTAGACACTAGATAGGGCTCTTGAAAAAATCTGCTAGTTTGGGGAAAAAATTATATTCTTATTATATTAGGTGAATATCATTTTCTGTCAAGTGTATCTTCTGCATGGAGTCATGTAATTTCTAAATCTTAAGATTATTTTTCTAGAGTCTGAATTACTTTCTCACAACTTAAGAAAATGTGTTTATCAGGTCAGATTTTCCACTTGGACTTCACTGAAGCCCTGCCTGTTTTTACTAGCAATGTATTTCACCTCTTGCCCTTAATTTAAAGATATTTTGCTTACAGAGACATTTATCTAACGGAGAACTGTAAAGGAAGAAAAAATTTGGTTTACAGATGACTTGATTCCCTCAAGGTACGTGAATCAATCATGTAAATGGCAGCATGTCCTGCACTTTAGCTTCAATCAATAGGGGATTAAACTTCTACTTTCAGTGGGGGGAAAATAAATGCCCATAGTGATGCTATTAATAACACCTGGGATTACTAAAAGTGTACTGATGCTTTAAAAATCTCACTTTTTAGTGTTTATGTGTCTTGTTTGGTATTTCCACTGTTCATCTCCACTGGGAAGGTGAGCAGAGATGAGGAACTTTGATTTATCCTAACTTGCTGCCAGGCATTGTTGAAAACGTTTATTTCCTACTAGTTCTTTTCCCATCTGCAGTGATTAACCTCTCTTAGAATAGTTTATTTGAGGTTCATTAAGATCTGTATGGCCAGGGGACAGAGATAGCTCTGGTGCCTCCACAAAATACCATCTCTGGAGGCAGGCTCCCTCTCTGGGGGTGAAGTAGTTCTGGTAGCAGATGAAGGATGTTTCTCATGCTGACTGGGGGCAGCCTGGATGCAAATAAAGGAAATAGAATTGCTGGCGCAGTGTTATCCTTGTTGGTCAGAGCACTTGGTCTTCTTGCAGAGACAATACCTACATTGTCTCATTTCTGTTGAGTCAGTGCTGGACACTGGCAACCTCTTCCATAGCATGTCCAGAATCTGGGAGAGCTCCATTCCATTCCTTTCCCAGGACGAGAGGACTCAAACCTGCATCTCCATCACCTGGATGTGGCATTTTCTGTAAAAGTCACATGGGAGATCAGACAGCCTGAGGCCTTGGTGTGTGGAGTGGGCAGATCCCTGGGTCCTGGGCCCTGCTACAGAGACCTTTTCAGAGTCTGGTATCAGACAGGATACTGCAGACAATTTCACAGGCACTCCTTGACAATATTTAATGGTCTGTCTGACCTTTTACAACCTTTTGGTTTTCATACAGGGTAGGGTGTCCTTTCCACAAATTGGAGCCTGAGCCTGTAAGGAAATCAGGAACTCGGGATGTATAGAACAGTCTATGTGTTGCCTACCCCACTATTGATATTTTGCTACTTCTGTTTCTCAAACTGCATCTGTATCTTCACAGGAAGGCAGTACTGAACAAAAAAGAAACAGAAGTAGTCTCTACTTTTTAAATGTGTAAAATTCTCCGCAAGAAATATTCTGCACTCTTTGTTGGGTTTAGTATCTGCTGCCCTAGCATTTACTTCATTTTCTGACAGTCCTCTCCAGTCCTAGGCAAAAAGCTAAATTTACTTATATACATTTTTTGTTTGCCCACATCTATTATCACATATTTTATTTCACTGTATTTAGGAATTTGAGATAAATAATGTATTTCTTCAGAAATGAAATTGATAGAATATATTATGTGTCATGAAACATTATTTCCATATCAGTGTGCTTTTGAGCCAATAAATCCATTGCAGTTGTTAGTGAGTTTTAGAATGATCTCCTGCCTACTTTAGATGGTTGTCATTGATTTTGAAAAGTGCATGATGTACATGAAATATGATTTTCTAGATTGTGTGGTTTGAACTTTGGAGACTTCTGCTTTAATTTACTGCAGCTCTCAAATGCTTTTGGCAAAGAAGGCAGCCCGCCTCATGTAGGGTCTGAAACCAGATGTAATTAGGAATGTTTCCCATCAGGACGAGTCTGTCCTGGCTCTTTACAGGAATGTTTTTGTATCATCATTCTCTGTGGAAGCTGTTGCAGGGAATTGGTGTCTGTCTTCACTGCAGTCTGTGACTGGGAATCCTATCAACTTTTTAGCATGTTTTGCCTCACCAAAGACAAGATCAGCTTTAGCTAAGCCATGCTGGCAGATGATGATCTAACCTGCTTGTAGAAACCTCTGAGCAATATGGGCTTGACAATTTTCACAGGCAGTGTTATTGCCAGAACAGCTTGTGCTGAAATTAAAAGTCCAGCATTCTTTCTCCTTCCCCCATTTGACCTATTTCTTTCCTAAATTACCCAAAGCAGTCACCAGCTGAGGTCCTACAAGGGCTGCATGAAGAAAGATGGCCTCTTGTGGCTATTGTCATGTACTGTCAGTGAGCTGTGTTCATTGACCCACGGTCTCACTTTTCACTGCATGGCCACAGGCTTGGTTTGGTGCAAAAAATTCATGGTTTATGGATCTGGTGGGTCGACTTTGACTCTGGCTGGACTCCAGGTGCCCACCAAAGGTTCTCTGTCCTCAGCTGGGTGGAGGATAAAATATAACAACAGGCTTGAGGGTGGAGATGAGGGCAGGGAGTGAGGAACACTCTCCAAGTACCATCACGAGCAAAACAGATTTGTCTTGGGGAAATTAATTTGTAAGCAATTAAGTCAGAGTAGGATAATGAGAAATAAAGGCTAAATTTTAGAATGCATTCCCCTCAACTCCTCCTTTCTTCAGAGGCTCAACTTCACTCCCAAATTCTCACCTCCTCCCCTGCAGTGGTACAGGCCAACAGGGAATGGGAGCAGAGTCATCACACATTGTGCAGCTCCTGGCTCTGACTGCAGTATTGGGGCTCTCCCAGTGCCGTTGTGCCCCTGGGCTCCTCTCTGTATGTGCAGAAAAGCCTTTTATCATATAACCTAATATTATACACCAGTCAAACAATCCCGTGTTATTTTGTATAATCTAGAAAAGGACACTTTTCATTCCTGGCAAAGGATGCTGCACACCCTGTGTTTAATAAATTCGTCTCCCTTACCGTGGTTTTGCAGGACCGTTCACCCTGCGACATCCTCCTGACCTCCCTGGCATTAGCTTAGGCAAACAGTTCATCTGTGATCACATCCTCTGCAAGACCTGCTCTCACTACCTGTCAGCCAACACTTATATAATTGCACTGATCAATATCTTCAGCGGGGTCTGCAGCCTCACATCCTCTGTAGGCTGCACTCTGATTTTCACAAAGCCCGAGATGGTTTTTGCTTTTTCACACACCAGGACACTCTTGACTCATCTCCAGCTTGTGACTCACCACATCCCCATCCCCTTTTCTGAACAGCGGCTGCCTGGGGCCGTGGTCCGTACTGTGTGTTTGTACAGCCGATTCCTCCTGCCTTGCCTGTGTTCCTGTTGAATTACACCCTGCATACTTCAAATGTCAAGATCATCTGCAAATTTGACCTTGTTCTGTAAGGACTTAAAAAAATCACAGTTGCCTGTCTCAAACACTGTTAAGGCCACAGAAGGACTTTGCAGAATGGAGCAGGAGGGTGGTGCTGGCTCCAGGCCTGGCGATGTCTGGCTGGCACATTCCTGGTGATGCATCCAGACAGGGGTTCCCACTATGGAAAGCTGTGTGTACATATATTGCTGGTATCACCCCAAGTTATGGACAGATGACACCTGTGACGACAGAAGCCCTCCCCCCTCCTGCCCCTTCCCCTCAAATATGCCTCAGTGGATTCCTGGAACTTGGACAGTAAGTTTAGCCACCTGATGGGAGCTAAGATAAAGATGGTGCTGTTGTCCCAGTGTTATCTCAGGCCTAGGGGAGCACTGATGATGGACACAACAAGGGAAGCCAACTCAGCAACTGTGCTGAAATCAGGCCTGATGAGGTCTAAGGTAATTCCAGCAGGAGGGGAATGCCCACAACCCACCGACTCAAAGAAACCCACCGACTCAAGAGAAAGATTGGGCTTGGGGCTAATTAGCATTGGAAGCAAGGGAATAGGTTAACCAATAGAACTGTGTAGCCAATAAATATTAATTCCTTTGTTTGCTAAAATGTATAAATTGTGAAAAGTTTTGATCAACCTTGGGACCACCACTGCCGAGAAGCCCAGGTGCAGAAGGACCAAGGGGATGCTGCTGGATCCACAGGCCGTGATACCTGTCTACTTAATCTGTCTCTTTCTCACTTTCTTTCTCTCCCTCCCCCCTTTTTCAATTTCTTTCGATCTTTCTCTACCATCTCTAACATTTACTGTTAAATAAAATCAGTACTATTGACTTCGACATATGGTGTCATTTGCACCTTAATTCTGGTAGAGGCATCTCTCAATCATGGGATCATAACAGCTCTCAAAGAGGTTCAGCAATGCCTTTACACCTCTTGAAAATTCATTAAATCTCACTGTTAAACACTGAGCAGAAGGATGGGACCACACCCAGTGCATTTTTCTCAAATTGGCAAAGAACTACTGAAAAAAGTCCTGACTTATGAACACTACTAGGGCGAAGTGCAGGTGTCCCATTATTTCTGCACCTGCTACATATGATTTTGTTTAGACTGCACTTATTCTTATTTATAATACAGTTGTGCCAATTAAACTGTATGAAATCCAAAACTTCTTTGCTGACATGTGAACTTCTATATAGTTTTGGAAGGAAATTAGTTAGGTTCTGTAATGATTTAACTCTTGGTACATTGGTATTTTTTCTTATCTGACTCCTTATTTTCCAGATTCTTACATGTGTCTGTTCTCATGATTTGATCCAGGAATCTATCATGCATTTAAGGCAAGCTGAGAGGTCTGTATTTCCCCCAGGTCCTCTCTGTTTCCCCTTATCAGGACTGAGAATGCTTTTGGCCTGCACAGTCTGTTGGTAGTTCATCCACTCTTTACAAATTCTCACAGCCTATAACCAACAGACACCAAGTTAAACCTCGCAGGCCAAATTGTACTGAGAATATCAAAGGCTCAAATGAGTTTTTTGAACATAGAATGGCATTTGGGATGACAGAGCACGTCTGAGCATCTCCATTGTCTGTAGAGTGTCCTGCATCTTTCTGTACCAGCAACTGGAGGTGGGGTGAACATCTCAAGCAACACGAGGATCATTGAATATCCTGGGCTGGAAGTGACCCACAAAGATCATCAAATCTAACACTATGACCAAGCAGTGCAGCCAAAAGCCAACTGAATATACCCATCTTCTTTTTATTGTCATTGGCATAAAACACTCCCTCTCTTCAGCAAAAAGGCAAGTCCTCTGTTGAGTTTCTCACTGTCATTTGTCAGCAGTATCCCCTCTCCACTGAGAAACTGATCAGCAATTTCCATGATCTTCCTTGTCCTGTTAAAAATAAATGTGTTTTACTCTTCCTGTTCTTCTGTGTGGAGACCTCTTTCTGCCTTTGTTTTCCAATGACATAGTTTACACTTTTGCTTTAAGTGTATTTTCTCTGAGGAACTGCAAACCATCTTTTGTTGTTCCCTCCTTTAGATTCACCTCCTGTGAGATACTTCTGGCTCTGTCCCTGAGATTTGTTCAAGACTGAACAAGGTGAAAGATGTCTATGGAGTGAATGAAAATTCTGGATCTGAAATTGCACTGAATTTTGTTGGGAGCTGCTCTTTGGAGAACAGATATTGGAAGTTAGAGGACTCCCAGCACATACACAATCACAGAATCATTTAGGTTGGAAAGGACCCTTAAAGATCATTGAGTCCAACTGAAAGCCAAGTCCACCACTAAACCATGTTCCTAAGCACCCCACCACATGTCCTTTAAATACCTTCAGGTATGGTGACTCAGCCAACTCCTTGGGCAGCCTGTTCCAATGCTCAACACTTTCCATGAAGCGACTTTTCCTAATATCTGATCTAAA
>VYZT01014179.1:0-14002 GCA_013400735.1 Pomatostomus ruficeps | reverse complement strand
TTTTGTTTGGGGTTTTTTTAAGACATATGTACATTGTACAACTTGATGCTTGTTTGTGTTTTTACTAATTAACACACTTTCTTCTGTCTCTCACTGATGAAAGTATATTGCTCTATCTCCACTTCTACTCATTTGCTGTGGCATTATGAAGCTCATTTTAAACACAGGAATTTCCCACTCAACTGAGTAAGGATTTATACACATTGTAAATCTCACTTTAAAGACGAGTAAATAGAAGTCAGGTACAGACATATTTTGTTTTAACATGAGGGCATCTTTAATACTTAAAATAATTATTGTCTGAGCTGCTTAAATTCTTAATAATGGTATTTACAAATGCAAATCCGTTTCATAAAGCTTGAGCTGAAATTTTAAAAAGTCTACAGATTGTGCATGGTCACAGCTGGGGCTTCTTTTCTTTAATAAAAGGAAAGTCAGCAGTCACTTCAAGTTGGTTTAGGGAGTTGTTTCAGGTTGTTTTTAAGGGGAAACTCAAGGCTAGAGGGTCATGCAGGCTGATGGATTTTCTTTCTATTCTGATCATGCTGCACTGAGAAAAAAAAATCCCACAACAAAACAAACCAACCTTACCAAAACCCAACTTAATATCCACATCAGTGCTAATTTCAGCAAGAGTTTGTTTTATAGTACAACCAGGTGGCATCTAAACACATGAGAGTGAACCATTTCAAATTCCCAGAAATAAAACATTTCAATTTTTGTTTTAAATTTATTTTCGAGTTTAAGGATTATAGTAGAAAAAAGGGATACTTGCAAGTCACCTCCACCTACCACTACTGTAAGGATTCAACCAATTCCAAATAATTTCCATTTTCCCCTCTGAAAAAAACAGTCATAGAGACTTCATGCTGACAGATTACTCCTATTGGGAATGCAGAGAGGCTTTCAAATACCGAAGTCTGTCACAGCATTGTAAAACTTTCTGCATTCACAGAATGTGAGGAAATGAAACCCTTCACTGATACCTACAGCAGCGAAAGCCTATTCCTTAAGTGCCTTTGTCATTCCATGACTAAAACATGATTTAGGAATTGCTGGTGCTAAATATCCACTAAGAAAACTGCATTCCTTAGAACATCTCACTACCACCATGTCCATGCACATACATTCAGCTATCCCTCATATACACACCTCTTTTTACCTTATTTTTTAAACAATTCTCAGAGGCAGCCTTCATCCACCGTCTGCTCTCACACAAAGGTCAGTAATTGTACTATTCCTGCTCTATTCTCACTCCAGTCACTTCGGCTCTGAGTCCAGTGTTCATGTCTCATCTTGTCTCTTTAGATTTCACACTTTTGAAAGGCCTATACCTCACTTTGTATCAAATTTTAAGAGATTAAGATGCTGGTCTTTGGGTAGCTGTAACTTGGTCTGTGCTTTTCTGCAACACAAATTCCATAGCAAGATGTTTCAGCCAGACAACCCAAACAAGGTGAATTAACCCAGACTATGAGCTTAAGGCAATTATGGAAACTGCAAACCACAAAAGGAACATTCTATTAATAGCACCAGCCAGAGAGAAAGACACAGGACCTGGAACAAGACTGCAGTTTAAATAACCAAATAGAGTCTGACACAGCAGCAAAATATCAGCCAAATAAGCAACGAGCAACTAATTTGTTAGGCATGCTTAGCCCACCAAATGGATGATTGATGACAAGGAGTAATGCCAAGTGCTTACACTGAATACCAGGAGGAGTAAAGCCTTGCAGCTCAACACTCTTTGGCTTTTATTTTATATTTATGGTTGTTAAAGTGACACTTCAGACATAGACCTGAATGCAATATTAAGCTTTTCTGCTCCCTGTGCAGCGCATCAGATAAATTCTTTGGACATTTTGCTGCTATATTGGTATCATCTTTGCTCTTCTTCTGCTTGTTAAAGAGCTGTGGCTGCACCTCAAGCACTCAAGTTCCAGATAGGCTGAACAAACACTGCTTCACTACTGTGGTTTGTCTTTGCACCATCCATTTTTAGTTTAACTGTGACTCACTTGAGATAAAAAGCATTTTACAAGAAGGAGGATTATTAAGAACTATTTAACAACAAAGTTTACTTTTGAAATGAAAATGTACATTCAAACTCTAATGCTTCTAATACCTTCAGTTCTTTCTAGGCAATTCATGTTTTCCTTCCTATTCTCATCATTTCAGGATGTGGAAGTAAACCAGGTTAGCACAAGCCCTTTCAGGCCTCTGTTATTCACCTTCTATCAAAAAAATCTTTCAGATTCTGAATCCGTAACATCTCACAGACTGCAGTGACATATGTGCTCTGAATCCTCCTCGAGCTATTATGTCAGGTCAAGGTATCCCCTGTTCCATTGCACAGTTCTGCTGACATTTGTCACCTTCATCTGCCCTTTAGCTCATCTTCATCTAATTTGGTTATAAATGCCTTATTTGTAACACTGAGCTCAGTGCCACTCCCTCTTATTACCAGCCAGTTCCTGGATCTGGATGTCACTCCTCTCCAGGCAGAGCAAACACCACTGTAGCCACTTTCAAATCCTTTTGGCTTCTGCTTTACCTATCTAGAGAAAAATTCCATGTCCTGAAGGTACAGGGATTTTTTTCAGCAGGTTTTACCTTGCCAGCGAAGAAGCACAGATGACCAGGTGTTTGTGATGCTGCTCTGTACAGCTCCTTCCTTACTGAACCTTGGCCAGAATCCTGATCTGATTTTCAGAGCTTTTAACAGGAACTCTTCTGACTATTTGGAAACTGGGCTTTTCTGAAATGATGGTCTTGTTGCCTGGTGTAGGGCAGGCCATGCTGGTGGGAGTGGGAACTTCTCTTGTAAGTAGATCAAATACAAATTTCTAAGCCAAAAGGAATAAAAGCAACCTCTGAGCTCACACCATTAAGAGCTGAATGAAAAGCCTGACCGTGATCTCCTGCAAGTTCAGCAGTTCCCTCAAATCCTTTCATTCAGAAAGGGCAGAGAAACACCCCCAGCCTGGGAGACTGGATACAGGAAGTGAGGGAGAGAGAACTTGGGCACTGTTGACCTTGTGGAGGGGGCTCAGAGCTCCAGGGATAAGGGCATGAAGGTCCCTGGGTTGTTCAGGAGCCTGTCAGTCCTGATCCGTCAACGGCAGAGCCATGGTTAGGAAAATAAACAATTCCAGCACAGATGGGTGAAGTGAAGCTGTGACTTTTCCATCCCTCATTCCCACGTTTTAGAAACGCTGAACTGTTCAGGTTGGAAAGGACCTTTCAGATCAAGTCCAGCCATTCCCCAAGCACTGCCAAGGCCACCAGGAAACCTTGTCCCCAGGTGCCACATCCACACGGGAATCTGAGCTTTAGGACTCTCTGCAAAGTAAACTCGTAGATTTAATCAAACTACTGTGCACCAAAAATTACATGAGAAAATAAGAAATAGCAAGTCAGTAATTAAAGTAACATCATCAAGCATTTAATAGAGCTCATTGTATTTGAAGGCTTCCAAGAGTGCCCATGCATCTTTAGGAACAGCAAAATATCTCTAAAATTTGCACTCTTGTCAAGTTTTGAACTATTTTTCACTGAAACCTGTCCACCAGCTAACATTTCAGTGACGAGTGTGCCATATTTTCTTGTGAAAAATGAAAATTATTACTGAAATATACATATTTTAGAAGAAGTAATATTTTAGAAAAACACAGCAATAATAGTGTTAAAATTTGATTAGAAGTTGCAGGGTACATTAATGTTTTCTATAAACATCCAAAATGTAAAGCACATGTTAATACAGATTAAGATTTTATACCCCTACCTATAGAAAACAGAAAAAAATTTAATTATTCTGAAAAAAAATCCAAACTTTCATGAAAAGTACATTCCATCTAAAAAAACAAGAGGACTAGCTGGGATCCAGGATTTCATCTGAAATTTTAGCCCAGTTCTGTTACAATTATCAGTTGCACACACACAGCGGTAAAAGGACATTTTGGGCTCTGAGGACCTATCTAAAAGGTGGAAGATAGAGCTTTGTCCCAAGGCAAAAAAACCAAAACCAAAGGCAATAATCTAATGCAATGGTCTAATGAAGTCAGACAACAAGACAGCCCCCTGCCACAGCCAGGAACAGATACACGGTCTGGGGACTATGAGTGCCACAATTAACATTAACACCACGAGTTAAGAAGATTCCCTCTCATATTTGTTTTTTCAATAGGTAGAATGTGTGTAAGCATTCTTTGCTTTGTCACTTCTAGAAAAGAGAAAGAAATATTGTCTGAAAAAAGTGCATTTTGTCTTGATGATCAGCTCCAGTAACTGCTTGGCTCAAGCTGCTTCCCCATCTCCTGCCCCTGATCTTCCCTATACAAAAAAGATGGAGTCTCTTTACAGACAATATGTAAGTAAATATAAATAAGTAAACTATCAGAAAGTAAGTAAAAGCTGTAACATTCCCAAAAAAAGTATTGCTGAGCTGCTCCTTGCTAGAAAGGGAAAAAACATTTCTAGACTTGCATTGTGGCAATGTTAGTTAAAAAAAAAATCTGAAATCTGCACAGAAAAATTGGTCTTCTGCAGGAGAGAGGAGAGGTGAGAGGGAAAAGGAAAAGGAAAAGGAAAAGGAAAAGGAAAAGGAAAAGGAAAAGGAAAAGGAAAAGGAAAAGGAAAAGGAAAAGGAAAGGGGAAGGGGAAGGGGAAAGGGGGGAAGAGAAGGGGGAAAGGGGAAAGGGGAAAGGGGAAAGGGGAAAGGGGAAAGGGGAAAGGAAATCCACACGTAGCTGAAATGCAATGAGCAGTGTTTGTTTAAGGAACCGGCTGTGGTACATATGAGCCACTCTTTTCCACCAGATAAAACTGCAACTCACTCCTGCCTAACCTGGCCAGAACACACTGGTGTGTAACACCACCAGCAGATCAGCTGAGCTGTCAGAGTTAAGAGCACACATCAGTAATTCCACACACACCCAGGAACACAATATCTCTCTATTAACTTCAGCAGATATTGGGTTAGAGCCCCAAGTCTTATTGCATCTAAGTTTCCTCACTGAAAGCTTCAGGTTTATTTTTTCCCCCTTGAGGGATTTTTATCAGTCAAAAGCTTAGAGGACAAGTTGTCGTGCCCCTCCACAGGCACATTCTGAGCACTTGCAACACAACAATACCTGCATTACCTTGCACAAAAACCTAAAGCAGGAACATGAGCTCATGGAGCAGGTAGCTGAACCTGAACCTCAAACACCCAGCTCGTAACTGCTGCCCTTGCAGTTGATGCCAAAGCTTTTCCCAGCCAGTGCTCCATGGGGCTTCATGCCCCAAGGCAAAAAAACCCCGTACCGCTGCTGGGGCTCTCAGCCACTGCAGGAACTGTGCTGAGAACAGAGCACATCCGAGAGCCAGGAATGCCTCAGTCCACACCACTCCAGCTTTGGAAACGGGATTCAAATATCCAAATATACAGTGGATTTTGACAGCTTAGGAAATGCAGTGGTTTTGAAGAAATGAGGTTGTGGCTGAGCTTGAGACTGGGCAGCTGACAGCACTCCAGCAAGGCAGGGGGAGCCACTGCAGTCAGAGCAACGAAACTGCTTTCCTTTCCCTCCAGGAACACCCACCCTGCATCCTTGTAGGCATGCACGCACTCACACAAAAACCCCAATTAATTCTGCAGAATGAGCACAAAGGCAGCAGCCACTATACCATTTAGGCAGAATGTTAGCTTAAATTTCCAAAAATAGCCTGCACAATGTCCTGACCATATCCAGGATTTAGAAAAACAATACTTCTCTAATAAATCCACATTGGTTTTGTATGGACGCAGAACAAAGAGGCAGGAGATGAAAAATTGCTCATAAGAGATTTCAGAAAAGAGATTTTAGCAAGATTTATTCTTTTGTAATAAGAAAATTTGTTGAATAAATATGCCCGCTACATATCATTTTGGAAGATGAGGAAGACATTTGTACTGTGTATGCAAAGATTCCAGGCTAAAAAAAGAAAAGAAAATTGAGGTAGTGGTTGTAGGAATCTGAGATCCACTTACAAATGTGGTCCCACATGGATAATAAGCGGTGGAATTTCTGTGTTAAATATATTAATGGAAAAGATTTATAATCAGAGTACGTATTTCATGCATCTGCTTAAATTAAAAATACCTAAGTTCAAATTTTTAAAATGTCTTATTTCAGAGGAAATGGTACATAAACCCCTTTTTTTTTAAAATAGGTTTCCACAAGTAAAAAGGCGTTTTGTCCCAATTGGCATTGTAATAAACATTTGCCACAACAAAGGCAATGCCCTTGATCCATCCTTAATTTTAACTACCATACCAGAAGATTTGACAAATGTGAATTATCTTCCTGAGGCTTTGGAAGTTAACTCAAGATATCTGCCCTTTTGTTGCATGATTTAGGAAAATTCAGATTAGTGATAACTCGGCAAACGAAACCTTTTAAAAGGTAAATATTAGGTAATTATGAAACTTAAACAAGACACACACCAGGTTTGGTTCAGTTTTCTGCTACTGGCTGAGTGCCTTTGCCAGGAATGAACCTGCAAAATTTGAAAAGGACTCTGCATTTCAGAAGAAAAATTATTTCCATATATCCTCTTCCTGTTCCAAGACAAGAATGAAAATGTTGCAGAACTTGTTTTATATTGGTACATAACTGCGTGCAAGTTGGACGCATTCTGGAATTCAGAACTGAAAAACAATGAGTTTTCCAACAAACCAATGAAGTTTTGGGTTGTTAGAAAACCAAACACTACTGTCATGCAGTGTTTCTGTGAGACTGAGCAGCAACAAAGCTCTTAGTTTTTCATGTAAAATTTTAGGCTTCTTTGTTTTCATTTGAGTGAAATGTAAAGGTTGTTGGACTAGGGTTGTTTCTTTTATAATGCTTCCTTTTTATCTCCTGACAGTTCTTTGGCTTTCAGAAAATTGAGAATTACTTCCAGTTTATGCACATATATATATATGAAATGGAAAGTGAAAAAGCAAAAAATCCTAAAAATTCTACTCATGCATTTCAGGAAATACAGACTTCATAAAATACCACACAAAGTTCAACTTCTATTTTTTATATTCACCATTATGAAGCAGAAAAGAAACAGAACCAAATTTTTCCCTTGCTACCCTTTGACTCTGTACAGTGAGAAACAGATGTCATTACCTTTTAGGCAGAAAATGGCATTTTTAAGATTGTAAAATACAATGCTGCGCAAAAATTTTCAAATGTACACATTGCTACATGACCCAGCCCCTAAATACAGATACAGCCCCTAAATACAGAACCTCAAGGGCTGAATTATTTCAGGTACTACACAGGACAGGAAAAGGATTTAGCAAAGAAGTGACATTGCTGCGAACCTCTCTGAGCCTTTTCTACCCAGCGTAAATTAGAAATTATTTTCACACTGATCAGAATGACAATCTGGAGCTTTATCATATCGCACACAGTTTGGTTTCCCACCTGGAAGATAATTCACTCAATAAGGTATAAAAGGACTTGTAGGAAAAAAATAATAAAGTAATGCAGACTAATCAATAAGGAAGTTTGAAGCACGAGGCTACAGGATGTTAAATTTAACAGCCTAGCAATGATTTTTCCCAGTTTTAAAAACCCGGCACTAATTCAGTTTTAATCTCAAATTACCATGTCAGACTGGAAAATCAAACAACGCTACAGCAACACCACATCACAAATGCCCGAGTCAGACCTCCTAACCAAAATTACAGCACTTTTTTTCTCATTTTGCGTAACAGCAAAGACCCTAAGTCAGACAGGAACACACAGGTTAGCCCTTGTGACATCCAAAAATTTGCAGAGTTCCACTAACAAATCCGAAATGATAATCTAAGGCACTATTGAAACATAGGGATAACAGCGGTCCACTTTTACAACGCAGGCTGCCCCTGTTGGAAAATGATACAAAATTTAAAAATTTTTTTGGTAACTTTAGTCAGTCTCTTTGTCTTTGCCTGGGGAAGGGAACTGAAGTTTCTTTCCAAAGGACTGTTCCATCAGTCAAGGCGTGGTGAGCTTAACATCTCAGCAGACTGAGAGTAGTACAGAAGATGCACAAAAGATAAGGACCATTAATGAACATTAATTAATATCGACTCCAAACATCACCCCTGGCATGGTCAGAGCCACCTGGTGAGGAAAAAAGACTGATGAGAGATAAGAATGAGAACCTAATTAACTTTGGAGGTGAAGAAATCCATATCCAAAAGGAAACCAAATACCAAGAGCTGTGTAACTTGGGACCAGTGAACACTGAACCATGAATTTCTATGGCTTTTGACTGTATAAAGTTTGGGGAAAATTTGGTAAAATCCCTGTGTCACGGAATTATTTTCTCCACGCACACAGGGAATACGTGTGGATGAAATTATTTCTGTTGCACATCCTGGCCAGAACTAAAGTAATGCCTTGATTCTCTAAAACTCAAAATGTTGTTGGAGAGTTTTTGTTTTTCCCGCAGTTTCAGTGACAAGACTGTCACAGGTAACATCCCTGCAAGTGTTCAGGACCAGGCTGGATGGGGCTCTGAGTGATCTGGCCTAGTGGATAATGTCCCTGCTCATAGCAGGGGGTTGGCTCTAGGTGGTCTTTAAGGTCCCTTACAAACCAAACCATCCTATGATTCTAGGATTTGAAACACTCAACAAAGTTATTACATACGTATTATTTACTGTCAGGCAAGGAACAAGAGAGTGAAGCTACACTTGGGAAAGGAAAGGATTCTCTTTCTTTTTCGTGTTTCTCACTACCCAAATCCAGTTCAATTTGCAACAAATTAGAATCACAGAATCATTTGGGTTGGACAATACCTTTTAGATCATTATACCCAAAGTTTACCTAACAGGGCCAAGCCATGTTCACAAATGCCCCATTTACACATCTTTTAAATGCCTCAAGGGACAATGACTCAGCCACTTCCTTGGGCAGAGCATTCAAATGCTGATTACTTTCTCCAAGTTGAGCTTGTTTTGGCAGTGTCTGCAAGTAAAGTGATGTACTTCTGTTTATCTCAGCTCATGAGCTTTCTCATCCTATTTTCTCCCCTGTCCTGATGATTAGCTTCTTAGTGAGAAGCTGGGTGGGAATTTGGTCCTTAATCATGGTTAACTCATCACAAGAATATGTGTGATGTCTGCAACAAGGAGTCCATAACAAGAGAGCAAGTTAAAAAAAAAAAGAAATTAAATGAGGATTTTAAGAACACGAAGCACAGTTCTAGGCTGATGATTTGTTGCCCACTAAACAGAAAGAGAAAATGTTCCTTGTCTGAGAGAAGCAGCCAGCACATCTATTTTATGCAATACTAAATATAACATTACAGCTAATCTGTTCAATTTATAGCACCGAGATAGCTTTTCTTGCTTCTGTTGTCTGGCCTATTAAAACATACCACCATAATAAAATAATGTCTATAGGGGTGTCGTGGTCTAACCTCAGCTGGCAAGTAAGCCCCACGCAGCCACTCAATCACTCTCCCACGGTGGGATGGGGGAAAGAATCAGAAAAGGGAGAAAACTCATGGATCGAGATAAAGTTTAATAGATAAAGCAAAAGTTACGCACACAAGCCAAAGCAAAGCACTCCCCACTTCCCATGGGCAGGCAGGTGTTCAGCCATCAACCTTAATGTGCCTCTTTCCTTCTTATTCCCCTGGCTTTGTTTGCTGAGCACGAGGCCCTGTGGTCTGGGATGTCCCTTGGGTCAGTAGGGGTCACCTGTCCTGGCTGTGTCTCCTCTCAATGTCTTGTGTACCCCCAGCCCCCTCACTGGTGGGGTGGGGTGGGGTGAGGAGCAGAAAAGGTCTTGGCTCTGTGTGCCCAGCAGTTGGGAAAACTTTCCTGCATTATTAACACCGTTTTCAGCACAAGTCCGAACCACAGCCCCACACAGCTACTGTTGGAAAATATATCAAGCTTAAATTTTTTTTAATTTCATGACTTCAGTTAGTCTTCACAGAATGACAGAATGAACTGGGTGGAGGCCTGATAAGCTCAACATCTCCACAGACTGAGAGCAGCACAGGAGATACACAAGAGAGAACAACCAGCAAGGGCCATCAACACAAGACAACACCCCTGGCACAGTGGGAGACACCTGGTCCAGGACAGACTGATAAGAGAACCAAGCAGTGAGGACCTGATCAACATCAGAAGCAAAGAAGATTCGTAACCAATAAGAAACCAAAAAATAAGAATAATGTAACTTGGAACCAATGAACATGGAACCAGTGTATCTCTATGGATTTTGACTGTATAAAGTTTGGGAAAAATCAGGTAAAATCCCTGTGTCATGGAATGATTTTCTCTGCACACCCAGGCTATGTGTGGATGAAATGATTTCTGTGGCACATCCTGGCCAGAACACCATCCTGGCCAGATATAAAGCAATGCCTTGATTCTCTAACACTAAAAATGTTCACGGAGAGTTTTGTTTTTCCCGCAGTTTCAGTGACACTGTGAAAAGAATTAACTGAGCGAAAACCAGCACAGGGGGTTAATATTCATAGCAATGTAACCATTGCATCACATCTTGAAAGCAGAAAGCATAGTGAAATTACATGATATTTAGGTGCCAGGTCCTCAGGAATTAAATCTGATCTTATTAATAAATAAGTGGAGCAAATTCAAACAGAGCAAAAAATGTTTACTTAGACTTCAAGGAACAGATGTAGAATGTGTAAGAAAATATAGGACTAGTGATGGACTTGGAAAATGTGAGTTTAAGTCTGTTGGGAGCCCATTTGTAATTTTTAGAAGCCCTGTAGGCTCGATTAATTCCTATATTGGGGTTCATAAGGGAGGGGTCTATTCAGTCAGGGCACATCTGCTCTCAGACGAGCAGCTCCGCTTTCCCAGGTGACACGTCACTGCTGTGGGCACAAGGGAGATATCCTGGAGCTGCTGTTGTTTTCTCTGGGTGAGGAAGCCGTGAACTGCCTTATGCTGGTCAGAGCAGGGTAATAGGAAAGCCAATAAGCAGTGCCTGGAAGAACACCAGTAACTGGCTCAGAGAGAGGCTCACACACATCCTCAGTGTCCCTCGCCTCCCATGAGGAATTTGGGTGGATTGAATGTAGTTTACAGCAAAACCAAGGGAATCCGAAATTCAGGAGTTGCAAGGTTAGGTATCTATCTTAGCTTTATTGTGGCTCCTTCTTCTTCTTGATACTGGGATCAGTGATCAGATATATGTCTTGATTCACAATAAATGAAGTAAAATTCCATGACTTGAGACTATTCTGGCTGCAGCAGTGAGCCATTATGTGACAGTGCTACTCAGTAAAGGAAATGGGGAAAACTGAGGCAGACTTGAATTCCTCCAGGATCAGACACATCAAATCAGCAATGCCCAAACCTCACAGCCTGCTCAAGGAAGGGCAGTGAGAACGTGCTGCCCCTGGCTCAGTGGCCTCCCCAGAGCAGAACTGAGAAATTCAGTGTCTTTCTTCAGTTCACTGGAAAATTACTGGATCTGGGTGGTTTCGTCCTGTGACAAACAGGTAAGTGTGCCCAAAATGATGGTTTTGTTTCTGGATTTTTTTCTCCCCAGGACCCAGAACTGAAAGTTGTCTCAGCATGTTATTTAGGGTGCAGGAAGAAAAGAGCATGGAATCCACACCAGAGAGCAATGACTCAGGAAACAAGAATCAAATCTCATCTGCTGGGAGGCTTCCTGATTATTTATTGATAAAAAGAGAAATACTGGTTTACTGGCCTTTCCCATGAACCTTGTAAACAAAGAGAAGTCTGTCTCTATCCACTCACAAGTTGCACATGCTGTGTTTAGCAGTCCGTGAAGCCTTTCCTGAGGGGACTCTTGTCCCCTCCTGCTTTGCAGAATCCTTAAGAAGGAGCCACAAGCAGGCTGCTGCTGTCCTGAGACCAAATGCTGCCTGAGAGACAGGTAGTGCTGATGGAATATTTTTCTTATCTTCCAAATTACTGACGCCCTGTCAGCACTTGTCCTTAGCCAAGAAATAATCCCACTCAATTTTTTGCCCAGTTTTGGTGTTGCCTAGGAATGAGGGCTGTCTATCTGACCAGGGACTGAGGACACTGATGATGAGCACACTTCTTAGCTCTCGGTCCCTGGACCCCCTGGACCCCATGCTTTTCTAAAAATTGTCTCTGAGACACAGGCTCTGGGCTCTGTCAGACCTTGATCTCTGCTGGAGCTGGCTTTGGAGAATGGCCAAACCCAGTTTGGAAAACTCTTTTTCAGACATATGTCTGTGCTGAATACATAAATCCTGCCAAAACACTGCATCTCCTTGAACTCCTCTGATTTCAAGCAGCAGGGATGGAATCCTGATTGTTCTGACATGGAAAAACAGTTCTCATTTTATAAAAGCCTGGAATATCTTGGGTTTGAGGTTTAAGAGAGTTCCCTCAGCCTCCCTCCCTTATAGCTACTCTAATCAATCTACAGGGTGATTTGTGAGAGGGTAGATTAGAATTGGCCAGTCTCGGGTTATTTGCTTCCTAACCCAGTTGTGTAAGGAAGGCAAAGAAAGAGCAGAGCAAACCTCAGCTTCCTCAAACCTATTGGTCTTTCATGTAAGAGTTTTATACGTTGGGATTTCCTGAAATCTCTGTACACGTTTTCATGTGTTATTTCTGAGGCTGCCTAAGAGGAAACAAAACTTCAAGCACACCAATGTGTGCTTTGTTCCTTGTACGTAGCAGTGTCAGAAGTGGGGTACCAAGCTGAGACTGGGGCCACAAAGGAGAGAGAAGAGCTGTCACTGAAACCATTTCAGAGGTCCTATGGCTCATCTGTTTGTTGGATCTAAATTTGTGTCCTCACAAAATACTTTCTGTTGGGAAGTCTGGTCTGTCCCATCTGGATGTGCCCTTGTCATTAGAAAAAGACCCCCCAGATTCCTCCAGTTGTGGATGAAAATCATCCACAGCTGTGGCTGGAGCAGCAACAACTTTTCCTCCTTCTCCAGAGCCATACTCACCCCATGGACATGGAAGCTGCTGATCCATGTTTCAGGGAGTGCCAGCAGAAGAAGCTTTTGGGAAGCAACTGATGGAACTCTCCAAGTGCAGCAACAGAAGGCAAGGATGATATAATTTTTGTCACAAAAACTTTCTTTAACCATTGTCATTATTCTCCATTTAATTTAATTGCTATTTTTGGCATTGATTATTGAACTACACAAAGGTTACTAATTACAATGTTGTGATCCAAAACCCCTCTCTGTGAAGAGACACCTGAAGCTCTCCTCTCCTTCCCATCTGACAACGCAAGATTCCTTCCTCTGCTCACTTGGAATAGATTCTTTAGAATCTCTGTTCTTTCAACTCTCTTTGGTGTTTTTTGTTTTTTCTTTTTTTTTTTTTTGTTTGTTTTGTCATTTTTTTTCTTCTTTGAAATTGTTTCCTTTCATAGGATTGAATAAATCAAATAAAAGCAAAGTAGAGTACAGGATAGGAGTTGTAAGAACAAAGCATCCAAATAATCTTTCATTATAATTTTTTTCTTTTTCACTGAACTAAGATCAGAGGATGGCAGAAGGACCTGAAATATAAAGATACATGAGATGTGACTCTGTGTGCAAATCTCTATCACAGAATTTGGAAAGACATTTAGAAACATTTGTAAAAGTTCTCCAAATAAGGATTAGATCCAGCAGCATCATAATATTTCAGTATTCATATTTCTAGGTAGATATAAGAGGGAAGATGTTAGGAAATCTGCAGATTTTGTTCTTTTGCCTGCTTCCAGAAAAATACTACAGCCAAATTTTCAATTTCAAGAATTTGTGTCAATACAAAAAGGTATTTAGTTCTGTACTTACATGAAATATTCCAAAATCTCAGTCTTTCTGCCCTTTATCTATGAGAGTATAGCACAGAGGTACTATTTTACTGTAAGGGTGCTGTAAAACATGAAACAAAGCAGGTGACTATTTAGGCTCTAATTTTAAATCAGAGAAAAGTTTTAGTGATTCAGTGTGGGCATTGATGGTGATCTTGTCTATCTTATTGTTGTGGTTTTAG
>VYZT01014178.1:340-46163 GCA_013400735.1 Pomatostomus ruficeps | reverse complement strand
CCCCCATTTTTTGGCAGCTTCATCTGCTGTGCACACTGAATTTCTCACATCTAATTATTCAAAAGTGTCATGCATCAGATTACAATCCCATTTTCCAATTTGTGTGTTAAGCAGAGAACTGTAGTTACAGGCCCCTGAGAATCAACCTCCATCCTCCCCACGAGTGACTGCTGCCTGCTACACTGCCTTTCTCTACAGAACTGGCTGAGACAAAATTAAATATCTCCCTGGGTTACTTGGCCTCTTCGCGTTGATCCATTAGTCCACATCCAGCTGAGCCCAGGAATTAGTTAATTGCTGATTTATCCTAAATGTCTTATTGGTGTCTGGATAGGTGAAGAAGACAAGTGTCCTCAGGACTTCTGCCAGAAATTTTTTTCCCTCTCTTTTTAACTCTAAGCTATGCCCCAGAGCCGGTTCAGGCTGATGATTGACTCCAAACTGCATGTGAAAGACACCTATAAGAACTCCATTTCTTAACAATGAATAAATTCTGCAGCAGTTTGAAAGCTGAGCCACCCTGCTTGCCTGCCAGCAATCCCCATCTCTGTTTATCTTCCCATCCATTCACTTGAACCGTGATGTTAAATTAAATAAGCTTCCCAGGGAGGTTTTCCTTTAAATATAATGAGCTTTTGTAACATATGAGCTGGGAGAAGTCAACATCTTCCCTTGGGGCCTCTGTGGGTCTCAGATGAGGTTAAAAAGGTGTTGCAAATGTTGGTCTTTAGTCAAACTCTCTGGCTGCTTCTCATACTTTGGCTTGTGATATATTTGATCTTTCTTCTGGAGATGAATATTTTTTAGTCCATTCACTTCTAATACTTGACCTAAACTTTAACCTTCTTCTGGCATTATCCATATCCCTTAACACCTTTCATTCCCTGGAAAACAGGTTAATAATCACCTCTAATTCATCCTACAGCTCCAGTCTGGGCAGACATTTATCACTGCACAACAAACCAAATATTTTTCTGACAATGAGTCATATCTTTCTTTCCTGGGAATCTCTTGAATCCTGTTTATATTGCCTTTGTACAATTGAAATCTTGCTTTAAATCCTTCTGGCCATCAGGTTTACAACTCAAAAGGATTTTAACAGAAAGGAATAATAGTATAAGATGAATATAAAGAAGTGAGGATAAATGCAAAGCTTCACACAAAAGCAAAACCAGTTAACTACCCAAATGTAGGCAACATATTTCCCCGAATGTAGGGAACAGCTAGTTAGGCATCAATTTCAGGAAAAGACCTGGGGATTTGAAGGTGTTTGTAGAACGATCAAGAGTTGTATAACCAATCCTTCCGCTTGCTTCAGCCCCAGCATGGTCTCAGATGAACGCCCTGCCCAATTTCCAGAAGTGCGTTTCAGAAAATAGATGGAGCAACAGGAATCCATAGGAGAGCAGCAAGTGTGATCAGAGCTATAGGCAATATCACCTGTGAGGAAAGGCTGCAAGAATTTAAGTCATTTAACCTTGAGAAGACTGAGGAGAAATCTAAAAGGTTTCATCCAGTGTGAGACCGGCTGTCGTAAAGGTGGCAGTGAACAGCTCCGTGGGTCCCCTGGAGACAGAATGAGAAGAGAGTGGTTTAAATTTCAGCAAGGTATAACTAGGGAAGATGTTAAGCAAGAATGTCTCTCTCAAAAGAATGCTAGTGATAATTGAACATTTGGATGGATTTGAGTAGAACTTTCAGATATTTATTACTATGCATTTCTAGAACAGGATTGACAAATACATGTCACAATATACTTATGCTTCTTTGATCCTTCTTCAGGCCAGGGGCAGAGACTGAGCAGCCCATTGGCATCCTTCCCAACCCTTCAGAGAACAGCACAGACAGCAACAGAAAAGGTGCCATTGGCTCTGCAATGACACCAGCAAATCAGATTCTCAGTTTACGTCCCTGGTGCAAAATGAGGGTGCTTCCAGTACAGTGTGTGTTACCAGTTCTAGGCAGGCTCTGTACTGTGTAAGAGGAAATGAAGCTCCCTGCCATTCCTGTCTTTGAAGCTGGTGCTTGGGGACAGGAGTAGAAGGGACCACCAGAGATCCTCCCCAACCTCAATTATTCTGTAAGTAGCCACCAAGAGCAGAGGTGAAGCACCCTGCTTTTCTGCTGCGTCATTCCCAGCTAGAATCCCACCCGGTCCAGCTCTGCAGTCTGCCTGGATGACAGTGCCAGCTTCTGATTTGCCTCACAGAAAGAGTCCATAATGGAGATTTTTAATCACTGGGGTTTTACTGGGACAGAGAAAGCTGGAGTTTTCTTATGGAGTCTGTCTCAACTAGTGCAGAAGGATTTTCCTTCGTACTAAAAAAACCAGCTAATTTCTGACCTGCCCTTGATCTTTAAAGGATCTCGATCTTTTGGTCAAGCAAAAAATAGTCGTGTTCAAACTCTCTAGACTGTTGTTTCCCTATCTCCCCACACATCTTTCTACTTGCCAGTGACTGTTCATTGCCAATTCCTTATGGATAATGTTACAGGAACGACTACATCAATGTGTTGCTGAGCAAGCTTTATCAGGACCTTGGAAATGGGGCATATCCTGATCAAAAAACTCTGTATAGGGTTGGTGATCACTGGACAAGGACTGGTGACGGTACTCATCTCCATAGGTCTCAAGGAGGCACCTTCAGCTAGGTGAGTTGAAACTCACAGGTGCTTGCGCTGGCAACTTTTATCTCTATATTTGTGCGTGACTTGCTGCTCAGCTAGTTGAGGTTTTGACACAGTTCCTTACCCAGGGTCACCCTTTTTATATGTAACATATGAATATATATGTATATAACATATACATAACGCTCTAGTTGTTTAAACACAGCAATGTACAAATTAGGATCTTTTCTCTGAAACAAGTTACAAAATCAGTAAGTCTTAAGACAGAAAACACTATTCCCAGGTTGATTTTGCAGACAGCTCCTTAAGACTGACCAAGGTTTGTATCCATCAGCCTTCCATTAGAAATTAATGTATTTCTTTCAATGTTGGGCAACACATGAATTTTTTCAAATGTTGTTTCCACGTATCCTAATATGTTTAAGGTACACAGTTTTGACTTCAGAAGTGATTTTTCACTCTGCTTCAATTTTGAGGAAGACATGCCTCTGTGACCTGCAAGCTGAAATCACAAAATGGGCATAAAGGCTCATAGTCCCAAATACTTCTGGTGCATTTAGTAGAACTCATCACTGTGAGGCATCTACGCGTTGATTTTTCCTGACTGAGGACTCTCTTCAGAACTATTGCTGTCAGTTCTTTTGGGAGCTTGAAAATAGCAAAACTTACTCAAAGGTAAGCATGAGCGTGGATCCTTTGAAAGCCACCAGCACTTGACAGGCACGATCTGGAATGTGTTGGCTTTTGTGTAATAAGTGCACCTTACACTCGAGGTTGGCCATAAAGGGTGTTTGTGTATCCCAGTCCCCCCAGCGCCACCCTCCATTTCCTGCTCGTGTTCTTGGTGTGTCCATCCTTGCCATGCAGGGAGCAGTGACCTGTTGAGCTGGGGACTTTATCTTTGCTTATCTGGAAGTCCAGCTTGGGTCAAATTAACAACTGACCCCTCTTTTCATCAGCTGCTGGTATGAGGATTACTCAGCCTGACAGGAGTAGCTGGAGCTGGCAGACTGCTGGTGTCACACAGCATTTTTAGGAACAGGTCTACACTCAGCACTTCATAAAAAGTCTAAGACCTGTCCCTTGTTTGCCAGTCTTCTGAATATCCAAGTAGCCTGCTCAAAACCTGTCCACAGGGAAGTGATTGATTCTGCCCCTCTGGTGTTTCAGTGCCAACTTCTGGGACTCACTTCCTTGTGTCTGATAGCCATGGCTTTTTATTCTAACACTGGGGAGGCTGTCCCTTCCTTCAAAAGGCAGTCAGAGCAATGGACATTGCTGCTGCTCCTGTCCCTTTATCTACAAAGTGTGGGAAACCTCTCTCCCTGAAAGGCTTTCAACATCCACCACCTACAGGAATGCACAAATCACCAGATTACAGGATGTTCTGCCGAGGAGTTTTCTGTGCTCCCTCTTGGGGCTGGCCACTGCATTTGAACTAATCAATATTTGCTCTGAAATAGAGAGAGAGACACAAAAAAAAAAAAAAAAAAAGAGAAAAGAGCATGACTGTCCAACCTCCAAGCTACTACATTCCACAGAAAAGCCTGGACTCTGTCTCCAGTCTTCAATCCAGGTAATGCTTCATGTTTCTAAATCTGTCTTTGCCCATAGGTACACGCCAGTGAAATTCCTGCCTTTTGCCTTTGGGCTGGAAGGCTTTCCACTTCTTTTATCATTCCTGCATTATGGATCCTCCATGTCCTTCTTCATGCTCCACACTGGTGGTACAGAGCCAGGAATGTGTTTTCTTGTCCCTGCTTCTCCTCCATTATCTTCTGCCTCAAGGGTGGGCATTTAAGCTGTTTTTTATGTGATGTTTTGGCCTTAAAACTCATTTCTAGTTTCCTCATATTTCAGTTATTTCAATATATTATCTTAGCAGCAGGTGTTATTCACTCCCCATCCCACTCTACCTCCTGCTTTTTTTGCTCATTGATACTTCTGTACCTAACAGTTGCCAATAACATTTTTTTACTTCTTACTCCAAGGACATTCATACTCAGCAACAGCAAAGTCTCTTTTTATAGTTGTGGTGGTTTTTTTTTATTTCCAAATCTGCCAGTTTAAAGCATTGTCCTGTTTGTGGTGCAGTTAAACGCATTAGTCACAGGGAGGAAACTGTGGAACTGAAATCCTTTTACTGCCTACATGAACCTCACGTTGTAGGCTAAGTGTTTAATCTTCGGTTATTTCCTTTTCCTGCCTTGGAGAAATGGGGAAGTAAGCCATCAAACTGCCTGGTTCATAAAGCCATTGTACTAAAAGACAATTTTGAAAACACTTCTTGATAAAATGTGGGTTCTCTTCCCCAAAAACTAGTGATACGACAGAATTCAAAAGATAACACATAGGCTAAAGGAAACCTGCATGGAAATGACTCAATTCAAGAAAGCATGGAGGTGCTATAAAGAAGCCTCTGTCTTTCTGCTTCCCACAATTAAGGAACAGGAAAGTTTTGAACCCTTTGGTACTGATAACTGAACTTGGACATCACTGCAGGGATCCAAAATCTCAAGCCTGCTTTGTAATTTTAGCATCTGCAAGAGGTTTAGAGAGGAAACACAATTTAGAGCAGCCCTCCCAGTGTGTATCTTGAAGTGCATCATGATTTCTTGCCTCAGGTTGTTTGAAATTTCATCTGAGCCATCTGTACACCACTACTCTTCCAGACAACTTAGTGCTTAAAGGCCAAGGCATCCCTCCTCACAGTGTGTGCTGGGATAGACCTCAGTTTTTGCTTACAGAGAAACAAGTTTTCAGATCACTTCCTTTTGGAACGGTCAGTGGTGCTCTTGTTCCATTAGGCTATGGCTCAGAACTGTGAAAATGCAGCTTTTGGCAGTGCTGCCAGTCAGGACACAAGCATGAAACCATTACCAAGGCAGGCTGTATCAAACATTCTATGGGAAATGGTCTTATATTTCTGTTTATTTCTGTTTTCCTTAGACTCTGACATGCCTTGCCTGTAAAACTGTTCTTGAGTCACCTGCATAGAATGTGGCCTTTGATGATCCACCACAAAAGATTCCAGTGCCAGAGCCACACAGATTCTTCATCTCTCTGTAAACTAAATCAAACCAGCTCCTTTGAAGACCTGGCATTGTAATAATTGGGATGGTTTGTATGTAGAAGTCATAAATAGGTTTTATTGGACTGAGCAGGATAGACAAAATGCTTGGCATTTGCAATTTAAATATCTAATTCTGGTAGCGCTCCCAGAAATAATAATTAAGTGGAGCTAAATGGCTTTCTTTAATTTAAAGATTTTGCCAGGAAAATAACACTGATAGGTGTTCACTTCCAAGAACTTCATATCCCAATAAACTGACCAAGGATTACAATATTGCATTTCAGCAAATGCCTCCACACCCATGACAAGAACTGTCTGTCAGTGCAGTTTGGGTGGCTCTGTGGTGTTGGAACAGCAGAGAGCACAGCGTGGGCTGCAGGAGCCACTTGGGAAGGTGACTGCTCCAGGGAAGTCCTGTGGGAAGCTCTGCACTGTTACTGCCCTGCTGTAGCACCTGCTGTGGGCTCATAGACCCAGAGGAATCCCTTTCAAGTCCCACTCCGTGGGTATTCCTGAAGGAAGGAGGTGAAGAGGGGCAGAGATACTGCGGCCCATCCCTTAAAATGCGTGCAGTGGGCAGAGGTAGCCCCACCATGTGTTTGGGAGCTGCCTGCTCAGGACGCTTTGCAGCTGCAGCCACGCTGGGTTAGAGCACCTTGTTCAGAGCAAGAGCCACCAGTGAAAGGGGCTTGAGCTTGTTGTCAGCTCTGCAGTATGAAAATCACACTTTATTTACTCATTAGCTGTAGAAGGAATTAAAGATACTTGTGTAACATTCTCTAATTTAGTGGAAAGGGAACAAAGACACAATCTTAAATATTGTTCCTTACCTCGACCTGGTGTTTCACCTAACACAGATTTTCTATAGCACCAGAGAACACAGCAAGGCTTGGAGAATGAGCTCTGCAGCTTCTAGTTGTCCTCTAGCTGTTTACATGCATGGACCATGAGGCTATTGCACATCAATGGTAAAATATCTCTTCAGTTTAAACACACAACTTTTAAAAATAGTTTTTTGAGGTTTTGAGTACAGGAAGGAAAACAAGACACACTCAGATACATTGTTCTATACTGGCATGCTCGGAGTGTATTAAGTTCACAGCTCTTACCCATCTGACGTGGCCTTTTGTAGGGCCTGAGCTTCTGTGCTGTTTTCCCTTAAGACTTCTTTACATATGCAAAAAATACTGAAAATCTGTGTGGAAGCTCTGGTGACAAATCCTTTGAGACTATGACATGATGAAGGAACAAGCCATCTCAATGAATAATTTTGCAGTTTATTAGCATAGTGAAGTGTTTTGATTACTTTTGCTTAAGTGAATGACAAAGGAACCATTTTATCATGTACCCTGCTCATTTCACTATTATTTGTCCTATTGAAAGCTATCTCTTTTTTTTCAATTAGGCATAGGCACAGCACATTCTTAGGACCAGAGGTGTTATGACACTGATATTAATTAAAAGGCTACTATAGAAATAATAGATAATCATGTGATTGAGCTGTGCTGCTCAGATGTTCAGAGTCTAGGAAAACAAACATCCCAGAGGAGGAAAGGATATTTATATTTTAGCCTTCATAACTTGCAAGTGCTCAAGCTATCTGTGTGACTTGTTCAGGTTTGCCGTGCAAAAGAGCGTATAATAAACCTTAATGACTCAGCACGAGAGTAAGGGAGAAGACAACAACGTTTCTTACCTTTCCAGCTTGTTAACTCTCCCAAAGCACAGCTCACAGCCTGGCTGGGCTCATTTCAAACCATCTAAACACAGGCTGTCGCAAATGATAGCAGATCCTCATGTTTAGCCAGCTGAATCATGTCCTTTGTGGTTCTAGAGGACATTGCTGTTCATATCAAAATCTATTGTGTTTCTGTTAGAAGGAGTGTGAAAAAAACAGCATCTGCCTTCACTAAATGCACTATTTCTGCAAGTCACAGGGAGGGAATCTTGCCAGGCTGCCCAAAATCTCAAATACTGTTTTTAAACCCTGCAATAGAGCTGAAGTGCGAAGGGGAATTGCAGTTCTCCTCGCCATGGCCAGACTGAAGGAAATTGCGTAATAATCCTAGGTGTATTAATTGACATTTAGGAGACTAATACTGCAATGATAAAAAGCTTGGATCTAGCATCAGTGAGAAACACCTCAGCCATGTGAAAATTTAATAAGCTATCATGGACATTTTCTGCAGTTTAATGTACCCAAGTGCCAGCCATACAAATTTTTCCTGTCTGGGAACCAAGCTGGAAAGTTTTCACACTATTGTATTTGTAGAAACTAGTCAGTTTGATATTTTTTTTTCTCTTTTCATTTTTTTTTTCTTCTTTGTAAATTTTTTTTTATTTACTCATCCTTTTTTCAGTTCCCCATGCTTCCCAGGACACTGACATCCCACCTAACACCATCTGAAACAGAATCTGGTGAACAGAGGTACCGTTTTTCTTCTGTGCATTAACCCCTACAAAACTTAATGGGAATGAAGGCAGGGATAGGTCAGTATTATTTTCCCTGTCATTTGGATTCCATTCACCACATTTGGCAATGCAAAAGGAGGATCTCCAGTTGGATTCTTTCTTACCGTGGACTCAGGGGGAGAGGTGGGTGTATAATATACATTTTTAAGGAAACAGAAAGGTAGCTTCATTACAGAAATATGTATTTATTTGAGTTTTTATATGAATTGACGTGCATACAGGCTAATAATAATGGTTTAGACCTCATTCTTGCATTAGAGAGCATTTTGAACAGAATGCTAATCTTTGCAATGCGAGGCAGAATCACAGTGTGTTTTTTTTCCCTGTGGTTAACCTTGAAGTTATTTTAGGTGATGTTTTTCTGGATATGCTGCACTGAAATGAAAGGAAGAAGCGCTTCTCTGTCATGCCCTTGTCCCTGTGTGTGTATCCACGACGGGCTGTGCCCGCAGTGGTCGCTGCAGAGCAGTGCAGCCGCAGCCCCGCTGCCCTGCACACCCCATGCGTTCAGCTTTCGGAGGCGTCGCACAAGCTCTCCTGGCTCTGGAGCCTCTCACCCACCTTCTGGGCTGGAGTAAAAATGCAGCTCTTTGTGCAGTTTTGACATTCAGCATGAGGTCATTATTCAAGGCACGGCGCTTTTGTCAGACCAAAGCAATCCAACAAATACCTCTTGGATTGTTCAGCTCCTCTACCCATGGAAAAAAAGAAAAAAAGAAGTAAATCTATGTCTGAAGAGAGCATCCAATCCTAAGTTCATTTCCTGGGATGATTTTTTGGGGTTTGAAGGCTTGACCTTCCCCTTCTATTGACTCTCTAATAGCTTTGAGACACCTCGTGCTTTAAGAGCAGGAGGAGAAGCTCGTCACTGGTGGGACACCAGAACGGAGGGTTCTCCACATTCCATGCTTGGAAAAAGCCAAGAAATGCATTTTTAACCCTTAACTCATCCCTCCCTCAAACATTCTTTGACATTTTGATAATTCCCAGGGTGGGGGAAGGATCCATCCTTCCCACTTGGTGGGTCCTGGTCCAGTACTGAATCCTCTTCCCCTTGGTGCTCTACCCAAATATCTTACTAGTGCACATCACTTAGGGGTTTTGTAATGGTCCACTATCTTCTAGCATTTCTTTCTCTTCCTTAAAGTGTTCCTAAAGAAGTCACAACCTGTAAGATTGAAGCATTTACTTTTTTCTTTCTTTACATTTCCACAAAGGAAAAAGGACAAAAAATTAATCTTGAAAGCCTATATCATCATACAGATTGATCTCTCCTGTTCTTGAGATAAAGGTCTCTTCAGCTTAGAAGGATGTAGGAGCTTCTGTTTTTACAAGTAAGTCCAGCAGATGTAAACCAAAGTGGCCTCTAAACAATCGAATTGAAAAAATTATCTTGGTTTTTAATGATTGTTATTCAGGGTTGCTGCAAAATAAAATATGAGTGACAACATAAAACAAATAAAGAGGAGTGAAAGATAATTCAGTTTGCTGTAGAGTTCCTTTCTTCCATTCCACATCTCTCTGCAGAGAAACACAAAGCAGCTGTTTATTCTTTTCCTACTCTATCAGTTCTTTCCTTCTAGGTAAAAAACCCTAAGTAATTAGACTATAATATAAATACTGGTGGTGAGCAATTGATTTTCACACTTCTCTCTAGTAGATGGAACCACAGTGCAGATAACCAGTGCAGCTGGACCACACTAATGACCACCTGAGATTTTACAAGTAATTTGTCTTTACCACAGCATCAAACCTTTGATTTTTTAACAATCAGGAACATGTTTCCCTGTTGAGGCTTTAAGCTTTGGTGACTGAATGCCACCATTTACCTTTAAAGCCCCAATGAATATCTGCTGAAAAAAATGATAGTTTGTCCTTCAGCTTCCCTGAGTTCTCAGGTGCAATTAAGCTTCTCTACAGAGGCATCGTGTTAGGATTTCTCTCACCTTAGGTGTTTCTAGGACAGACATCTACTGCTGGGTAGTCTAGACATGTCTTGGACTGGTCATTAATGGAGAGAAATGAGCACTTTTTGGAGCATGATTCACCTGACCCTGCCTTTGATGTCCAGATGAGAAGATTCCTCTTTCTACAATGCTCATTCCTCTTCTGTTATAACTGACATCAGGTGCTGAATTTACTTTATTGACTTTGCAAATGCAGTCAAGCACAGAAAAAAATGAAAACCTACCATGAAGAAATTAATAGGCTGATTTCCTGAAATATTTGGCTGGTAGTGTTGTAAATAGCTGCGATAAAAATAATCTTTGGGACAGGCCACCCTCACCTTCACTCTCATGAGGATTTCCTATTTATTGAAATGGAAAAAGGGGTAACTGTGGTACTTACACTTGTGTAACAGGGGCTGGTGGGGGGTGCTGTGAACCAGGGAGATGTTTGAGGGAGTCAAGAGAGAAATGTAGCAGAAAGGTCCATTAAAGATTCGAGAGATGAAAACTTCAGGTCAACTCCCGCACGCCCTCAGGAGCTCTCCAAGCAGACTCTGGCTGAGCACACGTGTGAGAGCTTCTCGTCAGCCTGGCAGGTGCTGGTGGAGGTGGGATGCCTGTGAAGGGGAATTGCTGCTGGAGCAGAAATGCAGCCCAGAGCAGGGTCTGGGTGTTCAGCCACGTGAGCACACTCACCCTGCACAGCTACAGGTGCATTGTCACCCAAATACACCCAGCTTAACATACCCAGAGTCACCTGAGGCTGAAATAAAAGAGACACAATATAGGCCACAGGGTCACAGAACCTTTCTTGCTGCTGGTCAGCCCTTGCTGCTGAGATAAGCATAGGGAGGTTCAGTTTATGGGTCCTGGTGAAGCCTAGATAGGAAATGACCCCAACCCCTGCAGCTGTAGGGACACAGGGAAGACTGGAGGAAAGCCAGAGGCCCCCAGAACTTGCCACAGCACCTTTTACTCAGCCTATCTGACAAAACCCAGCCAGCAGCGAAGAGCTGCACTGGAAAGCAGTGGGAGCCTACATGGGGACTTAACAACTCTGTCTCTTGGCAAAAGGTGGGCCAGGATGGATGGATGGATGGATGGATGGATGGATGGAGGGACAGATGTACATAGCTGGATAGGTAAGTAGACAGATGGAATATTTTGCAGCTGTTTGGCCAAGATAAAAGCAGTTTTGTGGGCTGGATGTGCTCAGCTGGTAGACCTGGGTTTCTCTCTGCCTGGTTCCAGCCTCAGCCTGCTTCCTTTCTCTGGGAGATCACCAAGGCCCTGATGTGAGGCCATGGCTATAGCAGAGGGGACAGCCTGGGGTGGGCCCGTGCTGCTGCTTTGCTTTGGCTTTTTAGGACGCATTAGGGTGTACATAGGTAGTGGGCATGCTGGGAGCAACAGGGAAAGGATCACGAGGTCCTGTCTCATCCAGAGGTACGTGCCTGGGAACACAGGGCATGGAGGCAGAGTCCTTGTCCCCATGAATTCTAATTTTTTTTTATCTGAAGCAATTCACCATGAGGAATGAAAGAGCCAGGACAGGGATGTGTGGCCAATAACTGGAGAGTTTGAGCCCAGTTAGCAGTTAATTGAGGTGCTTTAAAGCACACAGCACACTCACACTGCAGCAGCTTCTAAAACCAACTCAGCTTTTGTTGCCACTTTTCTGTTATTTCACTAAAGCAGTTTTAGGGGTGGAGGTGTGGTTTTTTTTGTTAGCTCTGATATAAAATAAAGCTTGTGCACATGCATGAGCTTACAGCCGTTCTCCCCCCGGGCCATCCCAAATCCCAGGACACGTTGCTATCAGTCCTAGAAAGTGTTTTGTGTACACCTTAGCTGAATGAGATACTACAATAGGGGTCTGCTCCTCTGGGTACGGCAGGGCAGTGATGGGCCAGATCCACATGGCAAAGGCATTACCTTTATGCTCCACATCACTGCCTGACTGCTCAGCCAGATAACCCTGCACATCCCAAAGCCTCAGCCCGCACTGCTGGGGAGGTGATGGCCCTGGGGGTGCTGCCTGGGTGAGCCAGGTTGCCAGGGGGTTGTTGCTGGGTGGGTGTCCCTGAGCTGCTGGCTGGCAGGGCACTCCTGCAGCATCTATAACTGCCTCCAGAAACTGGTTTTCAGGAACACACATCCCCAGAGGCTGTTTCAGTAGCAATCAGTTTATTCCAACTGCATCTAATTGCGACTGGAGGCTGGAGCCCCATTTCCCCTCCCCAAAGAGGAGGCCGGTGACTCCCGACCTCTCAGAGGTGCTCCAGAGTTGGTCAGAAATAGCCTCGTGCAGGTTTCACACACAAACAGTGGGGAACAGCCCATTGATGCTGTCTTTTACCTAAGGTAATGCCCAGTATAGGGAAGAAAAAGGGGCTTGTGTGGTTTGGGGAACCCCCAAGATGCACCTCCACCATGAAGGCATCCTCCTCAATAACGCTCACTCCATCACTTGATGGCCTTGGTGGCAGAGAGTAGACACTGTGTGGTTTTGTTCTGTCCTCTCCTCCAGTGGCACATTCCTCGGGGCTACCTCTGATCTCAGGGGGGATTTGGAGTGAGTGCTCGGCCAGGCAGGTGGCCTGAGGGAGCCCTGGGCCTGGTGGCCAGGGTCAGGCAAGGTCCCATGGCAGGGCTGTCTGCACAGTTACTGTGTGCAGCTCCTGGACATGGCAGTATGAGCTGGAATAGCATGGAAATACAATCTAAGGACAGGCATGAGACATCAGAAGATATCCCTATTATCAATGGAAGCAGAAATGAGTGGTGTCAGCCCATGCTGGAGCCAGGGAACTGGAAAAGATGCGGGCACCATCTGCACATCAGTAACTTGACAGCAATACAGTTTAGGAAAAAACTGACATAAGTTTTAGATTTTATTCATTCGTACATTATTTACAGCAGTTGCTTTCATATTACAATTCTCTTTCATCTTTTCAGTTTTCACTTATAAAAAATTAACCAAATAAACCTTATATAACCAAATTTATCACAGCAGGTCTGGTTAATTTTCACAGTTACAGCGGCCATCAGGAACAGAACTTAAGTACCTACAAGTCACTTGTCCAGAGCACCTCACCTGCCCCTGCCTGAGGACACCCTGCTGTCCCTCGAGAGCTGGCTGGCTCCCGGGGCTCTGCTGAAGGAGAGACCTCGCTGCATCGGGATCACGCTTTGTAGGCTGGCGCTCAAAAGCCTAAAGCACACCAAGGGATAACCTTCACACATCTTGACGCCCTGCCATGCCAGGGGAACGGTTTGCATTGGTACCTTGATGGTACGCAAACAGCTTTCCAACAGAGCTGACTCCTGCTTCCCTCCACAGAAAATTAGAGTAATTGATTCTATTTTCTGCCATTGTTGAGCCCCAGAAGTGCAGTAGCAGAGTACACTGGGGCACAAAACTGCAGCAATGAGCATTTACCTTCCTCTGTGTGACTCTGACAGCTCTTCCTTATGTTTGTCCCTCCCACCAGGAACGGTATTTGCAGTAACTCACCCTTATCTGTGGTGAAAAACCTGCACTGCCATAAGGGCTCACAATGACTCCTCTGGAGGGACCCCACATGGGCAGGTTCTCTGCCAAGGTGACATCCAGTTCCAGAGACTGATGGCCTTCCCTAGTACTTAATCCTGCTCCCCAGGTGCGACAGCACCCCTCAGGAACACGCTGCTGCCAGTGTGCTCCTAACAGCACCACCTTCATGAACTATCTCCCTGGGCTCTCCCCCACGTGCTCTTTTGCTTTACAGTGGTAATTATTGCTGTTTTAGAATATGTTCGTTTTTCTTTGAGGACTTGTAGCCACTTCCCGTTACAAAGTACAGTACATACTATGCTGAACATAGAAAACACAAGACTCATTTCACATTGGTCTTGTACAACGGTGAGGAGATGCAGAGTAAGAGGCTGTTTGGGGGAATCCAAGTTTCTATTTAGGCGTGAGTGAGTAAGCCACTGCCTTAAACATGAGCAGTTCTGGGAAGCAATTTAGCCTGTTTGTTTGTTGTGTTTTTTTTTTTTTCAACTGACATTGGACATTTTCCAAATGCATATCACACATCTGTTTAACACTACCAAAAATATTATTTTTTTTCCTTTACTGCATTTGTCTCAAGAAGACTTTTGCTTTAATAAAATAACACAAGCACACAAACTGCTTAAAGCTAACAGCCCAGCACAATCATAAGTACAACTCACAAAGCAACTGATGCTTTGTTAAACCTAATTACATTAAAAAAAAATCAAATATACATATTACAAGGCAAAAGGATTAAGCTTTGGAAGAAAAGAAATTGGAAACAATGTTAGCTATAATTTCATTACGCTTACATAGCAGTAGCTGGTTCTGCATTCAAACGTGTTACTCATAAATAAATTTACAGTTGCATTATGTATTTGTTATGCTCTTGGTCTCACTAGGTCTGTCCCCTACTATTTAGATGTTAAAAGCATGTTCTCTCCTTCAGGTGACCATTGTGTAATACAAAGACAGCACTGAACAGTGATTTTAACTGTGATCAAACTCCAAATGCTGACTTGGAGCTGGTATTTTAAACAATGCTGTGTTTTGACTAAACTTGCACTTCTTCAAATTAATTTCCTGGTTTATTTTCAATGAAAGGTACTCCCAAGCACCATTCAGGTAGCAGGTTTTGGTGGGAGATAAGCCTAAGCTCTGTTGCATAGTCTCTGTGACTGAGGCATGCAAGAGCACAGCAATTTTTCCTCAAGATTCTGTGTGGATATATTTTGAGGGAGAAAAAAAAAGAAAATTTTCCTTTTGCATTTTAAAGCTTATTTAACACTTAGCATTACTTAATTTTCTTTATGTGGTACAGTATACTTCACCGCAAGGCTCCAGTTAGTGTGAAATTAAAATGCCTTTATTAAGCTTCAAGTAGAGTGCATACCAAGAGCATCACACCAGCACTAATGAAACACAGGCCCCAGCACACCCAAAGTGAGATTGTTAATTCAGAGGCAACCAGAGCTGGTTCCTGCCTTTGTGTGTTTGGCAATTTGGAAGTCCCTGCAGTCAGTTTCTACCCATTTGCACCTCAGCCAGTAAATCTGGCAAATTAATAGGGAGCAGACCTGCATCACATATGGGTGTGGATCAGAGAGCAACAGCAGCAGCAAGGATTGGGACGAGGTTCTGCCAAACTGTAGTTCCCTTGGGAATTCTGACCACGGGGCTTTGTGTTCTCCTGGTTGGCCACAGCAAGAACAGGGCCCGAGACCCGCCTGGCACCAAACACTTTCTGCTCCTGCTGCAGGTGTGCAGCACCAGGACCCCACCAGGCACACCCCAACCCCAGCAGTCACCTGCTGACCCTTAGTCCTGCCTCTCCCACGCAGGGATTATTAAATTCTGACACCATGACCTAAAGAATCATCCTCATTTCCCATGGGGAGGAAAATGCAGGGGTAAAACAACCCCAGGTCCCAGCCCAAGGGACAGATGTCCTCAGGGTCACCTTCCCCCTGCATGTGCTGAAAGGCAATTCTGAAATGAGTGCTGCAGGCTGTACCATGCACAGGACCAAGCAGCAGGATCACTTCTGGAGAAAGGTAAAGGCTTTCTCAGAAACAGCATCCCACATCACACATGGGGACAGCGAGGGAAGGGAAAAGAACAGCTTTCCACTGATGCCAATGCCCTGGACCTTTCTGCATCTCCCAGCAGAGACACAGTTGCCATTTCTAAGCATCGTGCAGGTGCTGTCTGCTTCACAGAGGGAAAACACAGCATGAATTTACAACAAATACAAATGTAAGGGTTTCAAGTTAGATTAGAAACCACTTTCTTTGTTGGTTTGATTGCTTGGCATTATCAGCCTGGGTCTGTTCGGGGACCAAGCTTCCCAGAGAGCTTATTGCCAAATACGACATGTGCTTGAGATGCCAGTTTGCTCAGGATGTGGAGGGAGTTCCTACTCACTCCACAGGGAATGGCCCAGCCTGTGCTGGAGGGCTGGGGCAGTCCCAAGGCTGTGGACCTCAGCCACAGTAATGCAAATTTTCCCTTCTTTCCTCCTTTGTTTTTGTTTTTTTGCCTTTTTTTTTTTTTTTTTTTTTTAAACTTTTAACTAGTGCTTTCCTCCGGGAGTAAGGGCTCTGTCCCAGGTGCCTCCTGGCAAAGGACACTTGAGCAGTGTCTAGTGCACAGGGATTAGCAAAAAGCCCCACTCTAAGGAGAGAGCGGCCAGGTGAGGAAACTGCATCTCTGCAGGCAGCAGGAGGCCAGGGGGCTGTGGCAGCCCACCGGCACTGCAAAGTAAGAGCAGCTGTGGGAAATGCCTTCACGTTTCTAATACATCCTCCACCTAAATCTGAACTGGCCTTACTTAGCCACCATGTCTACCAACCTTGGGCTCAAACCCAAGAGACGCTCCACTCTTCCTCACACTCCTACCAACATTGTCCTTGGGAAGAGAAGCCCCCAAAATAAATCAGGAAAATCCCCTCCCATCCCACACTTACACAAGTCTCTGTTGGAATCAAGACTCAAGGACTGGCAATAGGTCCAGATCACCACCTCTTCTGCTCAGGACCAACCCACAACCACCTTGTGCTGCTCCTCACCCACCCAGCCACTGAACTGAGATGGGGAGGGTCAGGAGATGATGCTCAGGCCCAGAGAAAGGGCTGTGCTGATCTTTTCCAAGCACTTTGTTTAAACCAGTGCACCCTGAAAGATGCTGAGCAGAGGCATGGATATGCCAAAGACAGCTAGACCTCAGCGTGTCACCCTGTGAGCTGTACTCTGCTCTGCCCACACACATCCCGGCAGCGGGTGAGCCTGGCATGGTCCAGAACCCAGCAACCCTGACTGCAGAGCTGCGCCTGAGCTACCGCATTTGGGGAAACGTCCCATGAATGCAGACAAAACAACGGTATCACGTGGTGGTTTTAAGTCCAACCTTGTCTAATCCTATTCAGAGCAGCTCTGGGTGGGAGAGCAGCAACACCACTGGAAGTTGTGCAGCCCTGTCCCACCGCTGCTACCAGGGATGCAGCCCTGGCAGCCAGCTCCATCTTCCAAGGAGAGCAAATCCCAGCCTAATTGGCAGCCAGCCCTTTCCTTCAGAAACAAGCTGTCCCGGCTGGAGAGCTGGGAGCAACCAGCTGGATTTCTTCCAAAAAGCCTGGTCACAAAGCAACTGGCAGAAGCATTAAGGGAATAAATTTTCTTGGCAGCTACTGGCCAAGTGGCAACAACTCAATCCTTATCTGTGCATTTCCGTGTGCCAGGGAGGAATACAGACAGCACCCCCAAAGCCACACCTTTCCAAAGCACCTCTTCCCCAGGAAGCTCAACAGGTATTACGATCAGATACTGTAATATCATCAATTAAAATTTACAAATTTTAAAAGAAAGTACTGGTAACCTGATGGTACTTCTGTGTCTGTGGGATCTGGTGGGATTTATTCCAGGTTTGGATTTTCTGACAGGATGTGGAGTGTTATTACAAAGGCACAGGTGTCAAATAAAACCAGCAACATTGGTTTAATTAAATAGCCTAATAAAAAAAATTAATGCTCAATTTAGACTTTACATATTCCTCACTTATTAAGAGACTAGTTTTTGTTTTTTACCCCTCTGGAAAGGTTTTAGTGCAGTGATTATATAGCAACAGAAAAATAAACTAAAAAAGGCACAAACTTTTGTGTTTTGTTTTTCTTTCAACTTTTGCTAACACTTTATATTTGTCTGTTTCACTTCGGTTAATAAATCACTGAATGCAGCAAGAAAATATTCTGCCGATTTCTGTACACTATACAAGAACCCTACCAACAGTACATTATTTCAGCTTCAGGAGAAATGTACAGCATAGAAAGATTTTTAAAAATATAGTGCCCCATACAGAAATTTTGTTAATTAAACTCATGGTCTCTTGCTACAGTGTCCTTCACCATCCTCATTAACCCCTTATTGCTGGGACACACGCTGGGACTCTGCCCCTCTGACTCCTCACAGGCTGGACCAAGCCTGAGCCAAGCACTGAAAGGGTGACTGGGGTTGTTCCAAATGGCTGCTCCATCCCCAGCATCAGTGCCTGGCCCACAGCCCCATAGGGATGGGCTGAGCCCCCTCCCCTCTGCTCTCCATTAGCATCACCGGCCACGTCTCAGTGCTGGGAAAGCTTCCGGCTGGAGAGGAAAGGGCAGCTCCTGGTAGGAGTGGGACAAACAGCACCCCATGTCCAAGGTCTGTGCTGTCTGTCCCCCCATCTGCCCCAGGGTCCTGTCCTCTCCACACACCCCAAGGCTCCTTCCTTCCTTCTGGGGCTCTCCTGCTGACTCTTCCATTGCATTTGCAAGCGTGGTTAACACATGCTCTACCCCTTCACCAACTTCATCCTGATGAGGTGGGGGGTTTCCCCCTCACCACATGCATACTACTTCATAAAATAGTAATTGGTTTTTCCCCAGTAACTAAAGGGGTTTTCTCTTTAAATGTATTAGCAGAGCCAAACCCCTCTACTCACCCGAAATTAAGTGCAGCCAGAAGTGGTTTTCTGTAATACCTCTGATACTACGCTTTAAAAATTAAAACCTACCAGTCTTCTTTTTCCCCAAGATGTAGTTCATGCAAAGTTGCTATTTGTTTAAATAAGTTATAAAAGTTGATATCTCAGGCTAGAAGAAGCTGTAGTCTTGGTTATTCTTTAGTTGGCAGGCACTGTACATACATACCGGGTACAGACACATGCCGAATCTGCTTTGCATTGCTTTTTGCATTGTACAATTCACAAATCTGACATCATTAAAGCAGTTAATTACCTTTGATGGAAGGCTGCAGTGAGGCCATCTACATTTATCAAACAAGCAGCTGGTTAAGATAATAAGTACGCTCCCCCCCACCCTGGTGCTCCCCAAAATGCTATTATCTGTCACACGTTGCTTCTCTGAAGTGGTGAGATTTGGTGCGCACATTAATGTGCAAATGTGTTGCCATAGGAACTGCAGCCTCCATTACGCCTCAACGACACCATTCAGCAAAAGCCAAAACTAAAAATAACAACAACAACAAAAAAATAACCCTTAAAAATAAGATGAAAACAAACAAAAACCCCCAAAGGCTGCAAAGAGAAAGTCCAACGCACATGCGGAGTCTGGCCCAGGACTGCAGGTTACGCGTGGCTACGGAACAGCGCAGGAGATACTTAGGTTTGATCTTAACTTCACACTATGGTACAATGGGGCTCAGTTCAGCCGGTCCGAGTCTGTGCTGGCTTAGGAAGGAGGGGGAGGTGGAGCGGAGTCGTGGTTACCGGATGCACCCAGGGTCTCTCAGACATTTGGCAGAATGAGGCACATCCAAAAAAAGTGCAACACCAGTGCCGTGGTGGCAGTGCGATGTGTTTGAGTGCGTGCACGCGCTTTCCTCTTCATGCATTGTAGCAAGCGGGTTGGGGTGGGGGCGCAGGGTGTGCCCCCCACCTTATCTCTGAAAACTATTAACCAGTAGATTACGGTAAGAGGAATGCATATTCTACTTACTGGTGCGTGAAATACTGAAAACTGCATTCAAGTAATATTTCTGCACTATTATGAATGCATCACTATGTTATCTTACACTTGGAAAAGGAGAGGACTATGTACACCAGAGCAGTTGTACTATCTTGCAGGAAGTTTCTGTGCTTTACGGAGGTACCTGGGAAGGAGAGGCCGCTGCTCCGCCCCGCCGGGTCACAGGACTCCCAGCACCACCACCTACAGCATGCGAGGAAGGGGCGCTGCTCGGCCGGCCCATCGAGCTGAACGGAGCAAACCAAAACATGACATGAGGGTACAAAAACTCTAACCCAAAATTGGCAAATCAACGGTGATGAGAAATAGAAGGGTAATTTATTATTTTTGAAGGGGAAAAAAATATTTTTTTCTTTTTTGTTTTGGTTGGTTGGGGTTTTTTTTATTCTTCCCGCAGCTGCAGGCGGTAGCGGTGGTAGCGGACCTGGAAAAACATTCTCTCCAGTAAGGAGCGTGTCATCCCTGGCAGAGCATAATGTTCGACAACACCCACGTGCTTGAAGCCCAAGGACTCGTAGAGCTTGTGGGCTGCCATCTTCACGGCCGTGGTTCCCAGCACGACCGAGGAGTAGTTGTTGAGCATGGCGAACTCCAGCACTTTGCGGCCCAGGGCCTTGGCGATCCCTTTGCCGCGGTAGTTGGAGTCAACGGACATGCGGCGAAGCTCCACAGTGTTGTCTTCCTCATTGCCCCGTGCTGCCACAATCCCCACCACGTTGCCGTCCAGGACGGCAACCCAGAAGCAGGAGCCTGTGGGAGATAAAGCAGCACATGTAGTCACTGGCCACTCCGAATGGACAACTGCCCATTGCCAAACATATTGGGCAGCAGGGCCTGGGGCCCAAAACCACATGGCACACATGGGGACTAATGACCTCCATAAAAAAGGACCAAACTCTCTTTTCCCTTGACAGTGTGGAGGAATTGTTGTTTTCCTAAGGAAAACGCACAGGGGCTACAACCTCCTGACAGGGAGCTGTAGAAAGTGGTAAGGTCTCCCCCGAGCCTCCTCTTCTTCATCCTAAACACCCCCAGCTCCCTCAGCTGCTCCTCACAGGACTTGTGCTCCAGACCTTTCACCAGCCTTGCTGGCCTTCTCTGGAAACGCTCCAGCATCTCAACATCCTTCCTAAGTTGAGGGGCCCAGAACTGGACACAGTACTCAAGGTGTGGCCTGACCAGTTGCTTAATTATCACCCAAGAAAACCACTGTTCAATACAGCAGCCAGCCATGGGCACTCACAGGTCTCTTGCCCAGAGGAAAAGCACTAACTTTGAGTGCTCTGGAGCAGTATGTCTTCATCCAGTGGAAGAAGACCCCAGGACAGAATAAACCCCTGGTGCAGGCAACGGCCTTCTTCCCAGGTGCTAAGCAGAAGAGAACCTGACTTGGGCAGCAGCTCCATCTTCAGCAGCAATCCTGCCAACCGCTCCAACCCAAATGCACAGCACATCTCTGTAAGACCAGAGTTACACAGCTCTGGGGGTGCTCAGGGGGGCTAAGGACCCTCCTGCCTGAAAAACCAGTGGGAAACATGAGTAAGACAACTCAGAGTGCTTTGTACTGGGGTACTGAAGGACAGCAAAGCATGTGGTGGTGGGAGGCATCTTTGCAACTGCGGCCTGCAGGACACATGCACCTTGTATCTCCCTGAAACCATTCAAATGAGATGCCCAAGGTCTTCCCTGTGGCACAGCACAGCTTCCAAGGAAAACCTGGGTGCAAACAAGGGGTGGGGAACCAGCCCAGGTTCACCTCAGAACACCAGGCTCATCCCCACATTCAGAGGAATGTGCAGCTCCAGTCACACTCACTCTTGTTCCCACTGTGCGCAAGTCATCATGCTGCTGCTATCTAGGTCAACAGCTAATTTTTAAAACACCAGGGCCCATCTTGACCCATTTATCATGAGCAGTTAAGATGTCTCTGCTCCGCTGCCACGTTGACAGTGTGGCATGTTCCTCGGCGCTCACTTGGATCTCAGAACGTGATTTATTCAGACACGACCCCAGACAAACACCTAGAAGCACTGAAATCCAGCAGCCACCCTTCCTCTGCATACAAATCACAGGGTAGAGAGCTCGCTGCTGGTTTTAAACTGCTCATCACATGGTTGCTGAGCTCAGCTCACTCCCAGCCCATCCATCACACCTCTGGCCACACGGCGAACACAATGAATATCAGGGCCACAGTGATGCCCCTACATGCACGGCCACCGCTCCTGTGGTGTAGTCCCAAAAAGGAGGTTCAGGAATTTCCCCATGCTTGGGAAGCAGGGGTGGGATGCTTCCCTGGGGTCCCAGTCCTGGGACAGCCCTCAACGTGCCAAGAAGGAGCCATCAACTGGTGTCCGCTGAGCCGCAGCCGGTGGCACAGCAGTCACATTCCCCTCATCCACCCCCATGCACAGCAACTCCTCCTGGAGCTGCTTCTTCAGCAAGTCTGCCTCATTTCCCCTCAAACCAGAGACACAACCCAGCTTCCTCTCAACCCGAGGTTACACAATTGCTTCCACGGCTGCTTCCCACTTTTATTCCTTATTTTCTCTTCTTAGCAAGCACCTCTCTGTGCCCACCAAACCTGAGAGGCTGCTAAAGCTCGCTCAGCAACACTTCCCACATTTGTAAAATGGCACGTTTCTGGTACTTTGAGGTATTCTGAATATTCAAAACCCAAATCTGGACGTACCTGCTAGAGCAGAACCACCAAACCCTTCACATTCCCAGTTCCTCTGACCTCCATACTCCCACACCTGTCCATTCCAGCAGGAACTGGAGCCAGTTGCAAGCAGCATGACAGCAAACTTGCACTCCTTGTTAGTTTTTACTTACCATTTTAAAGCTTAATTATAATGATTTTGAGTTCAACATGAAAAGAAATGGTATCTGGCACATCTCCCAGTGTGTGTTGTGCACACAACGCTTATAATTAGCCACAGACAGGACACATCTGCTCAAACAATGCGAATTGTATTCAGCTCTCGTTTACACCAGTGCCATCAGTCCCCAAGACTTCTACCCTGCTGTCCTCCTCATGTCTGTGTCTGCTTCAAGAATCACCAGCAGCCAGATCCTTCAGGTACTAAAGACACCTCAGGTTCCCAAAGGTGGCTACCAGCCCAGGAACAGCTTTCCCCCATGGGGCTGTCAAATCCCTCCTCCAGGCAGCTGCGTCCCATTCGGACAGGGATTTGCTCCTGAAAGCTGTCTTGGGATCACACCACATGCTGCTGACCTTGGGATGAGACTTCCTCTCCTCTGGGAAAACCCTCGAGTTTCAGAACAAGAGCGCTGAAGGTCCTCAGACTGCTTTTTACCTAGACTCAACTAGATGACCTCTAAAGGTCCTTTCCAACCCAAACTATCCTATCCTATGATTCTATGTTTTCCACAATGCCAGCCAGCTGCAGCTCCTCATCATATCTGCTCTTCCAGCAGCACTTACTGTGGAGCAGTGTGGAAACACCCTGAAAAAACCCCCTTGCACTGCCACACCCCAGGGCTGGGAGAGGGTCTCCTCCTCACCTTCTCTGGACTGAGGGTATCGACTCAGAGCATGGCTTGTTTTTGCACTTTTTCATACCTAGGATGAAACAAAACTAACTTCATCTCAGCTGTCAGTAATGAGCAACAGCCTTGTTTGCAGCACTATTATTAGCAAAAGCTGACGTTTTACTCTCTCACATGCTATCTGAAAATAATCACTGCTGCAAAGATAAACACAGACCCTGACAGCTACAACTCTTCCTGCCCTTCCAGATACTCATCTCATGGCAGTGTCTCTGTCTCTGCCTTCAGCCTCACATGCCTCCATCTTCTGCCAACCCATCGCTATGGTCATCCAAAGCCCTTCCAACTCACTCCAGGATCTGTTCCTTGTGGACATCTTGCATTTAACTGCAGCTGCCCTGTGAACACCACTCTGAGACACTGGAGGCACTTTTTAGAGGCCCTAGCTGTTTCCTGCCAAACACCAAACACTCTCCCCTGCCTCCTTCCGAGCTGCCAAATCCAAAAGTGAGGAGAAGCAGCCATGGAAAACCCACTACCGCCTTCCTTAGCTCTCTCCACTCCCTCAGATTGCTGCCTCAGCACATAATCTTGACATCAGGAACTCACAGACAAAATATATAATAAAGGAAGATATTTTTTTACGATGAGGGTGGTGAAGCACTGGCACAGGCTGCCCAGACAAGTTGTGGCTGCCCCACTCCTGGATGTGTTCAAGGCCAGGTTGGATGGGGCTTTGAACAACCTGGTCTAGTGGAAGGTGTCCCAGCCCATGGCAGAGGGGTTGGAATGAGATGGTCTTTAAAGGTCTCTTCCAGCCCAAACCATTCCATAAAAAAACCCACCTTGTGATGCACACATCTATGAAAAATGCACCAAATGGCTGTGATGTGCATACCAAGGAACATGATTTTGGCTTGCTCGTGCTTCACAGCAAGGTCAGATGTGGTTCCTCAGCTGATGGCACCGGGGCCTGAAAGCACACAAGATGGCACTGTCTTTCTGCTCTAAATCTAAGGATGATTCCCAGCTTTTGAGGACCAGGGAGGACATTCTAATCCATCCACCCATCTCCCCCAGCTCAGGGCTACCCTCAGACTCCACACACTGCTGCTGGCACCACATCCTGAGGACTTCCCTGCAGCAGTGGCACCACTCTGGCCACATATCCTCCACTCCTGCCAAGGAGGACATGCCATGCAATCTTCCGGCTGTGCCTGCAAGCCTCCTCTCCCACCCTCCTCCACTGTCATGAGCTGCACAGCTCTCCCCCACGCAGCCGACGAGGATGGATGGTGGGTGAAAATAAATTCATTTATTTTTGCTGCAAATTCTTCTACACCTTTTGATGAATAAAAGGCTGGTGGGTGGATGGGTGGAAAGACTGGAGCCAAAAGCAATAGCAGAGTACTGCTAGAAGGGAAGGGGGACAGAGACATCAGCCTTCCTCACCAGCACAAGTCCCACATGACTGACTATTGCAGGTTCCAACAGATTTCTTAAGCCTTCAGCACTCAAGGACCCCTACCCCAAGCCCCAGAATTGTGTTGCTCTGAAAAAACAAAGCTCTGTCTTCCATGTACTTTTCAAATACATTGTTTTCTAGAAAGTTCTAGTATTCCCACATGAGCAAGCAAAGCTTTGCTGCCCCAAAACGTCCTGAACTCACACTTGGGTTCTCCCTACTGCCAATACCCACACACTGAGGGGTGAGGGCTGAGACAGGTAAAACCTAACCCTGTTATTCTTAGGGCTGGAGAGAGGACAGGGCAGCTCCTGCAGCCACCACCGGCTGTTGGTGCTAATTTTGCACGGACGTATCCCCGTGGGAAGGCGCTTTCCTTGGAGGATCAGCACAGGGCAAGTATGGAAATCTTGCCCAGAGGCATGCCAGTCATCTCTCTTTTTCTTCAGGGGCAGCACTGCTATCTATGCAGCCGAGCTCTCATTAATTCTTAGAGGCTTGTGCGTGGAACAAAATTTCTAGACAGACACACAGCTTCTCACGGCAATATCCCTTCAGGCAGAGACTGTGACTTTCAGTCCTGCTTTGGCATGTCACAGCAACACAAATGTGAGCAATTCCCCTACTGGCTCAAAGCTGTCATGGGTGATGTCCCTAGAGCATCATCCAGACGAGGGGACTGCCAGGACACTCAGCAGTTTCCATCACCACTCCTGGGAACCCACCAGGACAGCACCAGCTCCTCTGCATCCTTACAGCAGAGCCAGGAAAGCATCCTGCACAGGACAAACATCCCTCTCCTACATTTTTCCCCAAGCCGCTATGAAGGGGAAAATGGGAGAAAAAAAATCCCAACATAAAAAAGCTCAAAATTATTTCTGGGTCTGCAATTGCCCATGTTCCTCACTCTTAATATAACTACACAAAGGCTTGCCAAAAGTGACAGGCTTGCTAATCCCAGAGATCCAAATGGCCCCTGACTCCTCCCTGCAGCACAGCCTGGTGTGACACCACTACACAGAAACACTGGCACAGAGGAGAAGCAACATGCTGCCACATCACAGAGCTTCAAGTATTTGCCCTTGGAGTCATTTGTTCAGCCTCCTGTGCCATCTTTTGGCATGATTTTGACCAGAGCAGCTGCTCTCTGTGCCAAGCAGGGGTGGCTTGAGCAGGGCAGTACACAGGAAATCAGGACCCAGGGCAGTGCCATTTTTACCTATTCACCAATAACCTGTTAAAAAGCCCCAAAGTTCAGTATCTGGACTCTCCTCTTGCTAGCAATATTTACATACATTACTTTAAGAGAGACAGGCTGTATGTGGCAGCAAGGGGACAGAGTCCCCAGCCCAGAGGTGGCCGTGCAGTGGCTGTGAATAGCTAATGCTGTTTAAATTCCTGCCCTTTTATACTGTCTGGCTTTTGAAGAAGGAGAATAGGAATTACCCAGCACTTGAGGCAACTCTCCCTCCTCCTTCCCCTCCATCCTGGGTGAAACACGGGGCAGAGCAGCCGAGTTAGATCAGCATCAAGGGAGAAAGGAGGCTCTTCTGGGGACAGCTTGGCTGCCGTGATGTGAATGCTGCCGGCGGGAGGAGTCTGGGGCACAGACATGGCACATCGGCTGCCACCCAGCCAGACACAGCAGCCTGGGTGCAGGGACTAACCAAGGACAGGCAGCAGCTGTCCCTGTCACTGACTGCAACTGCTCAGCTAGCCAGGATGGGGAGGGATTTATGTCTGTGTTTATGAGGCATGCCATTATCCTATTATCCCTCCTTACCTCCATCTTCCCCATGTGTTGAGTTTCTCTCCTTTCTACCTTTCTAGTTTCCCTTGGCTTCAAGCAGGGCTGCATGACAGCTCCCACAAGTTCTGCTAGTAACTCTACACTTGACTTCAGTCGAAAGGCGTTCCTGGAGGGCTCCTACAAAATAATGGCATTTCAGTGTAGTTTATGGCTATGGAAACTGGGTGAGATGTGAGGGATCCTGACTCTGACACTCCTGACATCCATGAGCATCCTGCTGCACCAGACAAGGCCCAGGCATGGGGGAACAAACCATGTTGGGGACACAGGAATTCTTCATGCATGAAATGAGAAATGCTGTGGGACACCTTCCTCCCCATAAATAACTCCACATAATCTACCACTGCAGGACACACTGCCCTGTTATAAATAATTCCCTGCTGGAAGAGCACATGGCAGTGCATCTATATGCCGAGGATGGGTGACATCCCTTGATTCATGGAGCATCTGGGCAGCAGGCAATGAGATCACCTACACAGCATGAAAAGAGATGGATGATTTGGTTCTGAGCAACTAGTTCATCTACTTCTCCATCTACCTTCTTTTCCATCCTTGCTACCTTTCACCTGTGTTGTTACCAAGGGCTGAAGATGCTTGCAACAACTCCAAAGCTCAGGCAAAGCCTCTGGAGTTGCAAGCAGCAGGGAATCAGTGGGATGACAGTGACATCCAGCATTCAATCTGCAACACAGCCACAGTGCAGTTCCATGGACGTTTGTTACTAGAAACACTGTGACCCCAATCCACCACAGCAGTGGGTCTCAAACCACCCCAGAAGATGAGTTCAGAAGTGGCCTCTGAGCTGATAAACCTGAGCATGAAATGAGAGAGACAGGGTGATGGGATTTTGGGCTGCAGGCAACAGCTGTCCTAAGCATCAGAGCAAACCCCAAGCCGTATTTGTGTTCAGAGTGGTATCTGCTGTAACATGCCAGTGCTGATAAACCTGGAGCAGCAGCATGTGCTGCACAGGTGACAGCCCTATTGCAGCTTTACCTGCACCAGAGGCTGGAAAGGGTTGTGAGGTTGCAATTTAGAGTAATAGTGTGAAAACTTTCATCAGCGCCTGCTCCATGCTTTCTGATGGAGCTGGTCCAGCTTCAAAAGCACCCAGTTACTTTAACACAGGTACTCCATTTTGGGGTGCCAAAGCCCCCAGAAAACCCCTAAGATGTCAATGGCTAGCTGTAGTTTGCTTTCGCTCTAATATTTTGACAGGGATAAATATATTCTGCAGCAAAGAGACTTCAGGAAGTGGCCAGGTTTGGTCCTAAACAGCATCTCCTGCTGCTCTGCTGGGGACACAACACAGCAGACATTTCTAATCTTCTTAAAACCTTTGCTTTAAACCTCACCCTGTTCCTCTGAAACACCTTTATGACAGCTCCTGCCCACGCACCTGACTCCCAGCAAGGCTTTGTGAGGACCCAGCCTGGACGTCTGGATCAATGCAAGCTGTTAGTGGCCATGCCCCATGTCAGCACTTCACTGGTTGATTTTACAAACAGGTTTAAGTCCCCTGGGGCCCAGAGTGTCACCATGTGTGACAGCACCCGAGGGGGTGCTCAGCAAAGCCCCAGGAAGTGCTCAGCACAGCACAGGAACAGGCTTTTGATGAGACAGCTAGAAATCCAGGCGATGCCGCAGATGGGATAAAGACAGCCCTTCCAGCACATTTCAGAGGGTGCTATATTAAGAAGTGTAACAGCAGGACTTTAAAATCTTCTATCAGGCTCTTTTTGCTGGCCAGGCTGCACCTTGAAAAGCAAAGACTGTAATAAAGCCAATGTATAATAACTGTTCAAGAAAAAGCTGCAGAAGCAGTTGTGGGAGATTAGAAGTAGCCTGGTTATCTGGACAGATTTAGCCTGGCCCATTGCTCTGCTCTCTGCTGCTGAAAAGAGGGGCAGGACACAGAGAAAGGAGAGACAAAACCACAGATGTAGCAACCAGGGTCTACCTGCTGCCGGGTCATCAAGGGAAAGAAAGATTGAGGAACCAGAGAGCATCTATGGTTGTGGCATGTGAGCAACTGTTATCGATAAGCAAAGAATTAAACCGCTTAAAGGAATGGATAAAGGCCAGGATATGTGATTTTGGCCCAGCATTGTCCTCAGGGCTGACTGGATGATGAGTCCTGGCACAATGGAGCTGGCTCAGCAGAACGGACTGGTCTGCTCAAATGGACAAAACCAGAAAAAGGTATTTAAACTACTTTCAGGATAGATGAAATGCATGCAAAATACACACTAAGCCGATCAACTGCAGAGCCAGGCCTCAAGTAAGCCTATGTTCTAGAATTTAGACTGGTTTTTAGTTAGAAGTTTTACGGAAAAAAGAAAAAGCCCTTCTGCCAGCTTTGCTGGCCTGTGTTGTGCCAGCTCCAAAAGACTGATGAGACAATTACCTCCTTGTTAGTGAAATTAGTTTACAAGATCAAATGTGCTGCTGGTTGTGTTTTACACCAGCTCCTTAAAAGGACATTGTTAAGGCTTGGTCTCCATCTTCTACATCAATCTTTCACTACATGGCTTTATTGCTTTCAAAAGGTACTGAATTTGCCTTGCAGCAATTTTCACTTCCAAACATTGAACAAACAGGAAAATTCACAATTATTGGATGTTCTAGAATTCATTACTTGGTAGCTGACTTTTACTTTATATGCTTTACTGTAGAAGGCATATAAAGGAAAAGTCTGAGCAATAACAATTGAATGGCTTTCTTTAGCTTAGGAGCTGGCCAAGCCATAAATCAAACAGGGAAAACGGACAGAATCAATCTGATTTTCACCATCCATCACTACTCGTCTGGTCTAAATTTAGCCAAGACTCCCTTTATTCAAGGGAAGTGCCTGTATCTACATAGGTATTGCACCAAATTCTTCACAGCAAAGGGAGAAACTAAGGTTCATTTACTTAGGGTTAAATAATAAACACAATTCTGACTTTAAAGGTCTCTTCCAAGGAGTTTTATGCTGCTCTGAGGCCAACAACCTTTGAGATGAGTCAGTCTTCAGGATAGCCCCTCTTCTGTAAAAGACCATGGCTAAAGCCTACAGAGCTCACTGGGAACAACTGCTTTCAGGAACAAGGTAGATAAGATGAATTGCATCCAAGAAGTTTGAACTTAAGCTACGGCATAAGGATGCATCAGGACAGAATAACTCATCTGTGCATGCAGGCTCTTTAAATCAGAGTCAAAAACAAGGCTGAGAGGTGCCTCCCCTAAAAGGCAAAAAAGGCAGTGACTAAGAACATGTCAATAAAAAGTGACAGACAAAAAACAAAGAAAAAAACCCACCCAACAAAAAAACCACAACAAACCAAGTTGTGTAAGGGGTACATATTTCAGCCAAAATGTGCTGCACAGCATATTTCAGTGCTTCTGAGCATGGTTTTAACTCCCTTAGCATACCCTTGCTGCCCTCATGAGTCTCTAAATGAGGACTTTCCTACCACAGCAGCTGATGAGTGACAATGACAAGGCAGTATCTATGGTGCAGAAACCCTGACCAGAAAAGTCTCAGATCCCAGGGCAGCTCCTCCGCTTTCCTTCCTGGGACAAACTGGGAACTGACAGACAGGGTCTTGCACTTCACCAAACCCTGCACAGTGAAGAGAAGCCACCAGGATACTCTCCTAACACCAACAATGAATATGGCTCTGCTGCACTCAAAGCCTTTCCATCTGCACATGACAGTGGTTTCACAAGAATCCCGCGTTGCTGCTAACACAATGAATCAAACCTCCCTGACCTCTAACTTTTCATAATCTATAGGAGTGGAACAGCAGCCACAAGGAGTTACAGTCTCTCTGAAACCACAGTGAAGAATTCATTACTCAGTATTGAGGAAGACATCAGGAAAAAAGCAAAGGTTCATGCACAGGTTTGGTACAAACAGGCTGAAGTCAGGTGGTACATGGCTTGATCTCCTTAAGTCTATCGCAAGCAATAAATATTTCCTATTTCTAGCACATCTTGAAATGGTGCTGCACACAACCTTCCCAGAGCACAGGCATCCAACAAGGACACCAGTTATCATCAGCTGGCACAAACCCACCCTATCACCAGCTGCTACACCAAGATGAGCTCCCAAAACCCATTACAATGGATTGGGAAGAGCTCAAGAGGTGAGGAGTGAGGGTGGCTCACTACTGGACCAACCCTCTGACCTGCATGAGCCCCCAAAACACCTGGGCAAACCTATTCCCCTAAAGTCTGGGGAAGGAGTACCTGACTAAATAACAGGGAAACTGGGAAAGATAATCAATTTGGTAAGGAGAATCACACTTGGGACAATCAGCCTTAGACTTTCTGCCCCGCTCCCATTAAGGCAGCATGTTGTCTCTGCAGAGATGCTCATCCTATCATGGCAAGTGATGAGAAAAAAGCAATTTCCATCTGCAGCATGCCAAGAAAGAAGGCCTTTCCCTTGGAACAGAGTCTGACGTACTTCTGACATCCAAGGCTAGAGGTAGCAACAGGATTAATGCTACAGTTTGTAGCAAATCCAACTCCTGACCCATATAAATAAATGAATAAATAACTAGCAAACCTCTCTGGAAGCAAACATTCTGAGTATTCTTGATGTGCTTTTAACATAGTCACACTTTAACACTGGAGGACTTCCTAGAGCAGTGACTCCCTAAAACACACCAACCAGCCCATTCCATTTGTGAAGACCAGAGAAGGAGCCCCTTTCCCCACCACACCCTAAGGTGTTCCCCAGTCCTGCTGGGCCTGAATCTGACCTATTGATAGCTGCAGGTATCTGCATCTTCCCACATCTCCAGCCCAACCCTCAACCAGGTGGATGGTGACTTCCATGACCAGGCAGAACCAGGAGACAGGGGTACCACTGCTTTCTCATCCCCCTGTGTTTGTAAAGTCTGGTTTTGGGAGATGCTGAGCCCTCCTGAGATGGTGTCTGAGGGTCCTCAGCCCTTCTGAGACAACTGGGTTGTAGGGACAGCCAGGACTGCCAGGGACACTACTGCAGTGAGTGCTCTCTCCTTGAAGATAAGCACAGGCCTTTTTCCAGCAGGAGAAGCCTGGGAAGGCAACATCTCATCCTTCAGGTACCACCTCCCCATGGCCATCCCACCACAGCTCCCTCTGTAAATGAGCACCTTTCTTGCCTGCAGCCCTATTACTTCTCCAGATTTCCTGTGAATATGGAATCCCTGGGGGCTGCTGTATTTATCCCTGACTCAGCCAAACAAAGCCCTGGGATAAGATTGCCCGAGTGTGTCCCATCTGTGCATGTCAAGGGAAAGGGTTCCCCCACTCCCACTCTGCTGGAGCCCCACACAGCAAGGAGGGCAAACACTGCTTCAGGACTTCATCTGCTTCTGCCACGAGTCATCGAATCCTACAATGATTTGGGTTGGAAGGGACCTTAAAGATCACCCAGCTCCAATCCCCTGCCACAAGAAGGAATATCTTTCAATAGAGCAGGGTGCAGACCCCAGCATGACTTCCCAAGCAGCTCGAGCCTCCATCACCACACATTGCTTCCACCTTTAACTCTCAGCAAACCAGTGGCAATGCCCCATATGAAGCCAGAGCCCTGCCACGGTGCAGAAAAAGCACACACCTGGAAGCCCACTCTTGTTAAAGCCAACATGTTTCTACATCCCTCTCCTAGCACATCAAAGCCAATGTGCCTTTGGTATAATTCTACTGAACTCCACCAGTCCAGACTGAAACTAGCACATTTATTTAATGTGGCAGTGCAAGAAAATTCCACATCCATAAATACACGATCATCTGTCAGGCTGGGCACACACAATGGACCTGTTGTGGATGATGCATTAACTGAAAATGAAAATTGCATGTGTAAATCTCTACATCTCTAAAAATAAAAAAGAAAAAAACCCTCTGCCACACATTCAGACTACCATGCCAGAACAATCAGACCAAAAAGTCCCTACAAAAGCCTAATCCAGATCTCCTGTAATAACCATCTATCGTCACCTTACACCCCACATCCATGTGAACAGGGCTCCTTTGAGCCCCAGCCTCAATACCAGTCACAAGAGCTGGGGATTTGAAAGACATCTGTGAAATAAATTACTGGAGTGAGTAGGTAACAGGCCATGCCTCATTCCATCAGGAAGACACGTGGCAAACGAAGGGCAGGCTGCTCAGGGGTAGTGAAAGCAGACACCTTCATGCTGTGCACCCTCAGACTGAGGCACACTCATTCACAAAGGAGCTGCAGAAAGGGGATCAACTTACAAATACGAACAGCACCACAGCAACCAGAGCCAGAAGAGATGCAAATCCACAGAGAACTGGGTAGAAGTGCAGTATTTTGAGGATCTGTTGGATTTTCACAACTACAAAGACAACACTAAACACCCCATACCCGATGCAAAGACAAGGCAGAATGAATATATCCAGGAGTAGGTTCACACTTACAACTCCTTTTTCCAATGAACCAGTATTCCCTAAAACGTAAATTCATCTTGCAGGCAGCTGATAGCACACACAGCAAATCCAAGTTTTACCGCCATTTATGTCACAGGTCTCCTGCAACTATCCAAAGAGCACTTGGACCTATACTGCGCCTAACTATATGCTAAACTCCCAGCAAGAGACAAGGGATTTAAGCCCATGATCAAGTTAAAGCAAATGCTCCACTGAATCTTTAAGCCAAACTGTCCCAAGAGTTCAGTCTCAGTGAATGTGGTTGGTTATATGAAGATTTTTTTTAGAATTTCACTGAAATCCTCTTTAGCGATTTGAGTTATCCATGAAAAATGTTCCCACTTCTCAAGAATCCTTGAAGATGCTTTGATGTTTTCCAGAGTACTGATGGCTCAAAAAAAGCCCCGTAAAACCTGATGATGGCTTATTCCCAAACGAAAATCACTGTCCGAGAGGCACAGCTTGATGTTATCCTCTGAACACTGACAGCTTCTGAAACCCCACCAGACGTAGATTTTCATAGCCATTAAGTGAATCTAATTGACTTTACAAGCAGCAAAAGCTTGAAAAGGTGTTTTACAAATACCCCTTTTAAACAGTTTGGATTAAAAAAAAAAAACCCTCTCATTAGCATCCCTATTGTACAATAACTTCTTCCCCACTTGCTTTCTCTCTTTTTCAACAAATCCCACCACTAACGATGTAATTCCACCAAGGAGGACTTGACCAGGATGCTCACTGCTGTTCAGCAGACAGCAGCCAGGTATCTGCCGTGCTTTTATTGCTCTGCCTCTCGCTAACCATCACCTGAATTATCACTTAGAAATGGCAGGTGCTGCAAACCAGGCTGTTTTCAAAAGCTTCTCTTTGCAATTCTACTATTTAACATTACTTTAAATTGGAAGACTACAGATTTAGGTCTTCCCTGGATTCCCACTAGAAGTGTTACACAGTGTTTCTGATGCTGTTATCTAGATCCAGGGAGGATGAACAGATTTGGCACCTCCAAAAAAAGAACAAAAAGCCCTGGTCTCAGCAAATGAAGTGGCTGGGCTTGGTTTTTGTGGGTCTTTTTTGTGTGTGCTCTGACTGCAATAACGATTTTATACATCCTGTTAAAATGGGAAGAATTAGGTTTGTAAGAAAAGTCATAGGGGAAAAGACCAATGGATACATCTGGAAGTGATGTGGGTCAGATGCTCTAAAGAAGGTGTAAGAAATGTTGCTGGCAGTTCATTTGCCTTTAGGTAAAATGTTCTCCCCCCACCAGTGATATGTGTGTTGATGCACTGTTTTCAGCTTAGCGGACACAATATCCTCATGCTGCTTCTATTTATTTTCTCATCTTCGTTACTCTGAACCTTCTACCCAAAAAAAAGTACTTGCACTCACCATGCAAAATATCTGAACAACAAACTAAGAAGGAGAAGAAAGTACATATACAATAAAATTAGGTAAAGGCACATAAATTGAAAAGTTTGATGGAAGGAAGGGGAAAATCAGAGATACAGAGGGATCCTGTGTATGGGACCCCACCCACAGGAAATGCCAGGAGTGATGAGTAAACCAAGAACTAGACCAGACGAGTAAAGCACGAACTAGACCAGACCAAAAATCACTGGAGAATTCAACACAGGGATGGACAAGAGAACTGAGCAGAATTCAAAGGAATGCATGTACTGCAGTTTGACCCAAGACTGGAAATGTGGGATACAGAACTGCTGTGCTAGGGGATGGACGAGGGGGAAAAAAATGGAAAAAAAATAACTCAAGGAATCACTGTTGGCTATCTGATAGCTCTTGAAGCAAGTGTTGAATACAAGGTGCACTGAGGAGGTAACCATGACCAGACAGCTGGTCCTGCACCCCACATTTCAATCAGCAGCACTAGCACAGAGCCCAAGAGCTGCAACTGTAAAAAGCAAACTTGCACTGCTGATGCTAGTTTCCAAGTCAGGATTCGAGCACACTGGCAAGAGAGAGTGGGAGCAGCTTGTATGGCAATTACTGGTGATCAAGGGTAAATCTGGACAAGCAGCTTACTGAAAAATGCAGTTTTTGTCAATGCAAAACAATTCACACATTTGTCCTGAATTCACCAAAGGTGGAAAATGAGAGGCAGAGGAAAGCCAGGCTGGCACTAACCCTGCACAGAGCTCAGCACCCAGCATTGCTGGCCGGGACACTGGCACCCAGCTCAGTCCTCCCAGGATCACAGGGGATGCCCCAGCAGCCAGGACTTCAGAGATGGACCCCCTCAGCACCAGTTCTTCAACTACTACACTGGTATAAAATACCTGAATATGTAATTTAAACAGGGCCTGGGATGCAGGAAATCCCAGCACTGACTCAGTATAGATTAAACAGTGCCACACCTGAGGGACATGCCTGAGGGGTAACAAACACTTAACCGTATCATGGCTCTATCACGATCAGTATTTTCTAAGTATACGCTTGGGTCTGACCTGTGCTTCTTCAGGAAAGCTGTAACAGAGCCAACCATTCCATTTTGGGCTGAAAAAGGCATTACATCCCCCACTAAACACAGGTCCTTGCTTTGTCATACTGAAAAAACAGAGAGGGAGTAGTAAATCAGCTTAGTTTGGACCAAACCTACCCTCCCTTTTACTTTCCTGTTCCTGAACTGAAAAATCATTTTCTCACAAAACCTCTGTCTTTCAGTTTTGCTGCTTGGATAAGAAGCAACACATGAATTTTAAGTGACAAATATTACTTGCAAGTTACAATATCAAGCAGGATACGCTGTGGTGGGACTAATGTGTTGTATTATCCCATTAGCATTTACACTGCTGCAAATCCCATTTTAAACAACATCTCATGTAGCCACTTAAAAATACAACTGTAATACATGCTTCCCATTACCAATTTTGAAATGTCTCCTTTCACTCACAGAATCCCATTTTAAAGCAGAAGCCCAGCTTGGCACTAAGCCCTGGGAATCACAGGTCTAGGTTTTAGAATGATCCTGTAGGAAATATAATTTTTACTTTTTGTGAGAAACACTCTTCAAACAGTTATAAAAGATAATGAATGATACTGTATATTCTGTCATAAATTGTTAATTGATTGCTGGGGTCCAACAGGTCAATAAATGACTTAAAAGAATGGCTCAAAGCCACTTGTAACAGATACCACAGCTTGCACCTGGCTCTGACCAGACCACTATGAACTAATTTTTGATGCACACTTAATAAAGGACATGAGGCTTCTTGGTGATTCTATGTGGCCCCCTTACCAAAACACAAAACCAAAAAACCAAATGGAAAAAACCCCCAAAACCAAATCCTATGATTTGGTTACAAGGAATAAATTTGTCAATAGAAACTAGGTAAGACATGCTGCTATCTTTGGATTTTCTTTAAGACTCCTTTCATTAGCCACCTGTCAGGATAACAAAACGATGCCTCAGCTTTCTACAGAATGGAAAAAAAAATAAAAGGGAAAAAGAAAATCTAAAAATACACTTTGAGGCTCCCTGTTTTGCTGATGCAGAAAGTAACAACAAAGGCTCATACATCCCTCAGCTCATCACAGAACCAGATACCAGCAAAACACTCTAAGGTCTCTCTTTTTGCTGTAGTCTGGAAGGGAGTAGCATCAAGCATGTGATTATTTGTAACAGATCCCCAGCGCTGCATTACCAAAATAAAACCATGCACCCTGCAATACACCAGCAACAACGCTGCGAGCTCCCAGAGTCCCCAAGGGGCTCACGGCCACCCCAAAAGTCATTCCCACCCCGAGGAATTAAATATAACCTGCCCAAATGGAGATCTAAGCCTACAGAAGGAATTTCAGAAATACACTCTGAAATTTTGAGAGATTTTGAATGGTTTGCCTTCTTGAAAAATCAGGCCGTGCATTTAGACTTTTACACAAAACCAGGTTTTTTCAATATATTTAAAGATCTTCTGGTAGAGAGCAATCCCCAATGGCAATTTCTAAAGTATCAAGACTGGTGGTGCACATTGAGAGGAAACAACATGATCACAGACACTCTTGGGGAATCCTAAAAGGATGAATATAATAAATAAATATAACAATGTGAGAATAAGATTTTTCAAGTTCACGTTCCTACATCCCAAATTCTGTGTCAAGAGGGATTCAGAGCTCTGTACCTTTAAAATTCCTGCCACTAGACAGATATTCAACACAGCCTAAATTTAGGCTATTATGAAATCTCAACCTGAAACAGACTTTTGGGCGTTGGTTTTAAACCTTGGCCATTCCTAAGAAAGCAAGAAGAAGAAGAACAGCTGTTAAAAACCCTTTATAAGAGTAATAAATTTGCATTTAAACTTGTGAATAAAATCCTGGAGTCAGAACCCTTTTCAGTTTATTCAATAAGACAGTCCTGAGAAATTGCATACAGCCATGGCAGAGAACCTCTAACACTGGAGAAAACATTAAAAAAAATTCCTCAAAGCTAGAGAAAAACCCAGAACACCTGATGTCCCTGCCTCATTCATATTCGTAAGTCCCAGTGTGGCTTGTTTGCTGGTCTTCAGGAGTTAACTGTGCCTAAAAAACCACTGATGTTCAATTTACACAACTGGTTACCTCTTGTACTGAAGATTAACGACCAGCACTAGCACGTACTGAGGATTTTAAACACCTGCAGGTTGAGCTTACATTCAGTAGCATCATATCCACCCAGTCACGGCTACGGCTCAAACACCTCTGCATTAACTGATGGTCGCGTCCACGAGGGACTGACTACTTTTAGAGAGAATTCTTGAACACATGGGGGAAAAAAGAAAAGGTCATATTACTCTGCAAAATTTACTATAAAATCTATTTTCATCTAATTTTGACATGGGACTGTGCCAAACTCATGGATCTAACGGGAGAGCTATTTTTATCTTACGGATATGCACATTGAGTAATGGGTTTGTTGCATATGTTTCTGCTCCTGTGATAAATAAATAGGAAGGGCGGGAGGCTGCAGCAGCTTGCTCATAAACATATTTATTCCACTGGCTGTGGATAACACAGTCCTGAATCCACAAACTGCTCCCCTCACCGGGCAACTCCAGTTCTCCTTTATTGGCCCTTGGCCAACAGCATCGTTCTTCTACTCTGTACTACCTGAGCCCCCCAAAAGTGGAAAAAAAAAATTAAAGATTTTGTGGGGTAGAAAGACCCTGCAGACCCTCCAGTGGATTGAGCAGAGCTGGCCCACATGGCTCAGCGTTGCAAGGGGCCCAAGCTGTGTCACCTCCTGATCTACCCAATCTCTTATCAGCAGGGCTGCAGCACTGGCCTGCGGCTTCTGCACCGCGCTTGCTGCTGGGCCCAGGACAGCCCTGGGCCAGCTCTGGGAATGCGGGTGGGGGTAGGAGCTGGTGCCAGCAGCACTTTGCCTTGCTCACTGTGCCCATGCTCCACATCTACAGGACAGGGCTGCCTCCAGATGGAAAAGCCGAGGCTCCAGCACAGTGAAATGAGGCAGCCACAAGTGATGGAGTGGGTTTTGGGAGGCAACCCAACTTTAAAGACATTCTACATTATTCAAATAAAACCAAAATATTTCAGACCATTACTAATGCTGGACAAAGCACATCCCTAACACCTGGAAACATGAACTGTTTTTCATCTTGCTTCCCAAAAAAATGCTGCACTGGAGATGAGAGATGCCAAACCAGGAAGTTCCATGCTGCTAAGTTGTAGAAACCCAAAAGCAAAAGTAGGAATTGCAGAGCTGAAGAATCCGTGACTGCCCCACTTGCAGGAGGTCAGCTTTGGAAATACTTTCTGACAAAATATTTCCCACTGTAAAGTATATGAAAAATCTGTAATCCTAATCTTGTAGGATCTCCCTGCTATGGAAGTTGCATCCCTGGAAGCACACTCATGGAATCCCAGGGAGATGTCAGCAGTGATATGCTCACAGGACAGATCCTACTCTGCCCGAGGAGACCTAGCTTCAGTTCCCAGCAGTGATAGGAAGCAGAGCTGGGGAACACCCAGGTGGAGGTAAGGACACAGCCTCTCCCATGGGTTTCCCAGCCCCACACAGAAGTCCTCACCACTCCATGCAGCCTTTGAGAGAGGCACACACGAAAATCCCCATACAGGACAGACAGCTCAGGGGTTTGGCAGATACGTGAGGTCAGGGCACTCCAAAAGCCGGCAAGAAATGCTGAAGATAGGGATGCTTCGGATTCCAGCTGCCGCTTGGGCACCAGGAGTGGGGCAGGGCTCTCCAAAAACACATTCCTCCACTGCAGAGCAGCAGCCCTGAGCCCTCTCCGGCATCAGGTATCTAAGCCCTCTCTTTGCAAAGCAAGAGCTGTTCTATTCTTTCCAAACAATGTTATCATCTGGCAGCTTCACTCCTGCTTATCTAGCAGCTTAAGCATTATCCAGAATGTGGAAGAACTGGGCTCTGTGGCTGCCCCTCTGCCCGGGGGCTCAAGGGGAGATATACTCCCCACTCCCTCTGTCTTTGGAAGGGTTTAGGCATGGCAGAGCAACCACAGCTCCAGGCTTGAGGATCTCCTCCCAAGGTAGACGCTGTATTTTACCTGCACCCCAAAAGTCACTGGTGCTCACTCCAGAGCCTCCCCAAGGCTCAGCACTTAAGGAGCAGAGGTACCAGGAGCCACACGATTCACAACCAGCTGTTCACCTTGCAGACACCATGCCAGAGGGATCAAACCCACTGCCAACAGACCTGATGCAAGACATCAACAAGCAAATACCTGCTTGTTACCCAAACAAACACCTCACTGCAGGTGAGGGACACCTCAAAAGGTAGGGGCAGCAACCAGATCTCACGTCCTCACAACCCAACTCTGGACCCACCTCAGCCAGTGTCCTTCTGGCAGAACAACATGATCCCAGAACCTCTGCCAAGAAGGGAAGGACACCTGTCCTTTGAGCTCAGTTGAGCAATGTGCCACCCAAGAGCAACAGAAATTGAACCCTAATGCGCAATCCCCCCATAGTCCCTCTTCCTTAGGACCCTGTCTCACAGGGAGGTTGGGATATCTGTGCAGGCTCTTCATGTGCACCCCCATGTACAAGGGACAAAGGGCATCAGGACAGGAAGGCTCTGCTCACTCCTGGATGGAGGCAGGATAGCAAAGCACCCATCCCCTCCCTGTATGAGGCAACCAGAGGCGCCCGCCCGCCTGAGGAGCAAGAGCCCGGGCTGTGCAGCCACAGCCGAAAGCCGCAGCCCTCAGCGCGGCGTGGTTAATGTGAGCCGACACCTCCTGCAGCAGCACCCCGGCTTGGGCTGCTGCATTACGCCAGGCACATGCCCTCAACACCGCACCAGGCCCTGCGGCCTCAGCTCTCCAGGCTGCTCATCTCTGCTGTCTGTCCATCCTCCCCTGCAGCACTGGGCACTGCGATGCAGCCACCAAGCTTGTCACCAGTTCCCCAAACCCTGACAAAGGCCAGCTGCCACCCACCACCAGGTCCTTGCACCACCAGGACAGGCAGGAATGCACACCCATCAGCAAACCCTGCCAGGACAGCCAGCAGCAGGAGGTAACTCTCTAAATAACCACAGAAAGACATGGAAATTCGTCAGCCAAAGCCCCTGCTTTGCTCACTTTGGGGAGCAGCAGTTTTGCATCGGACACAAGGAGTCTTGGTTTCCATAGGCTCTCCAGCGGAGACCTCAGCCTTACATGAATCTCTCTAACACACCAACCACTGCAAAAAAACATACAACACAACCAACTGGGACAGAAGCTTGAAGAGACACTGTAAAATTGATTAGTCATCAAAATCATCAGACCATAAAAGAAGCTCCAGCTGTGCTCATCTTTTTTTGTGTGGATAAATGCAAGAGGCAGGGCTCTATTTAAAATTAATTCTCTTTTTGGTTGGTTTTGGTTGGAGGTTTTTTTTTGTTTACTAGAGCCTGTTACTCTGGTTGACAATTAAGCCCATTATCCAATTCCTTTCTTTTTCACCACCCCAGTAGCCTTTGAAGAAGGAAAAAAAAAGGAAAGGTAAATTCCAATAAGTACTATTTTAAAATGAAAAATGCAAGTTTACAAAGAGCTCAGGAAGGTGTTTGAACCATTCAACCTTCTGCTTTAAGACCCCAGCACACACTGAACACAAACAATTCCTTTCACATTGAAAGCAATTTCAAGTCACACCGCTGTGTACAAGCTCCAAGTAAAGCACTGGCCCAAATGTTCTGCCAGACCCTTATAAGAGGGCAAGAGAAAACAAAGATTTAAATTTTGGCTAGTGTACTCCTTCAAAATCACTGTCAGCACATATTTTTCGGTTCGTACAAAACCCATTAGAGGAAAATTCAAACAATAACTAACTTGGAGGCAAGAGGTTCAAAAAAACTGCAGAAGAAAAACCCTAGTATGGTATAACTCATGGAACTGTTCAACACTAATCATTAACCTGGGTGCTTATGGTATCCCACTGCAAACTGGGTCCTTTTGGCTTGGTTATAAAACCGACCCACAGGTTTTGTGGATGCTTTCACAATACCATAAAGAATGATCCATTTAAATAGTTAAAATATCCCCTCACTGTAGATGCCTGTCTTACCAGAGGCTGTTTGCTGCAGATGCTGTCTCCAACAGTACCCCAGCCCTGGGCACCACAGAGAGCTGGCTGCAAACAACAGGTTTTTGTGTCTGGGTATCATAGATTCCAAGGGCAAAAACCTCAGCAAAGCCTCAACCAACATCTTTATCTAAGACCTGAAGACCATGTCCCAGTTCTACCTTTGCATTCATCACCCTAAGAAACAGGAATTCATAACCCCACCACAAAAATGCTCCCTTCCTCTTTTATCCATGTTGAGAAGAAAATATTCAAGGAGGAAAATATGGATTCTCCAAAGAAGGAGCAGGAAGTTGCCTTGTTGTACTCCCAGGCCAAACTGAGGTTATATCAGGTTGGGTTTCACTCATCTGGTGAAGCTCTGGCCGTCTCCAGCCTCTCTGGGACCCTGTCCCCACACCTCATTACTTCTGCTGTGACCAATTCTTCTCTTAACACCTCACAGAGAAATCTCACAAATATCTCAGCTGCAGCAATACCACAGGCCCTTCTCATTCCCACTGCAATCATTTCTGCCTGGGTGCTAATTTGTAAACTAGGCAAACAAAAGACAAACTTGGGGCTTGAATTTGTTTTATTGCCATTGTTCTCTCCTTTGGGTGAGACGGGCAATGCCAGTGTGGCACGTTGCTGCCTTTCTCCGGATGTTCAGCCAGCCAGCCTTCAAAGCACGCTAAACTCCGGGATTTTCTAGGATAACTGTATTTATACTGCTGTCCTGTAGGAAAAGAAATCCACCAACTGCATTTTTGGAGGAAACAGGAGCAAACCACTGTATGCATGCCTTGTGCACAACTACGCCAAATAGCACCACATGGATTCATGGCACACGGATGGTACCGGTCCCAACGCACAGACACCCTTCTCCTTCCCCAGACCCCAAAGCCTCTCTGGTCTCTTTATCTAACACCACTACCATCAAGAACCTTTAAAAAGCACCATCAATCCCATAAATCTGCTTTTTATGGCGTGACAGAAGCCTAATTACATGATTAAATTCTGTCAAAAATTAAAGCCCACACACTTGCTCTAAAATTGCAATTAGCCCTTTCAGGTACCAAATAAAAGCAATGCTAACATTTCAAAGACATGTTGGCAACACAGCTGAACCAGATTACTGACCCTAAACAAATTGAGGGCATTACTTGGGAGTCCCTTTCCTTTATTTTCTGTGTCTGCTAGTGTTATAAATACAGGCACTGTGATCTCTGCTCTAAATTGTGACCACGCAAGTCCCAAGCATTAACAAGCAAAGCAGCTCAAACACCTATTAATTCCATATTACATATTCTTATTCTACTGGAATCTTCTGCTATTTTCTCCAGCGTAATACCTTGTTGGACCTCACTACAGAGGTGCAGAAATGTTTTGCTATGAACCTTTTTACTTCTGTGACACCGCCTTTAATGAAGATTGAGCTTTTTAAATACAAGTCACACATCACTAAATTTTTACAAAAACAAGCCCTGTAAATGAAACACACCCTGCGTGTAAGGTGGGACAAGATCTGTGTAAGATACGCACCGTGATGGGAAAGGAAATCTGAAGCAAGCACATCTAAGCTAGTTCATGCTTCTCATAAGAGGAGCAACATTTTAGCAAAATGTAACATTGCATATTAGAACTGAGGGAAGGTTTGCGGCTGTTGTACTGCTATCAGTTCTCTAGAAGCACCCAGGGAGAGTTTTGTCACACCTGGGGAACAGGAATGATACAGCAAAAGCATGGTCACATGGCAATACAGCACAGTAGGTACCCAAGAAGAGAGCAGGTACCCCAAGAAGATGGAACTAAGGTGGGATACTGGCAGTGCCTTGCTCTTCCAGCTCACCGCTAGCACTCTGCGACCACCAAAAGCAAACCTCAAACTGCAAGTGACTGCCCAGCCATCCCCCTGCTCTTGTCCTCAATATGGATGCGTGCCTACAAAAAGGGAAATAGCACCTGACAGGTTCTAAAGAGACCTTTTCTCTTTCTCTTGATGACATAAGTTATCTTTTACAGCTTAACAAGCTAATATTATCATTAGCTATTGTTTTCTTAATTATATTCATATATGTAACAAATGGATGAACCCATATTAGGACAAGCTTCTGTGGCAGCAGCCCTTTACATACCTGATCTGTGCCTCTTCCAAAACACCTGCATTAAGGAATGATCTTGAATGACACAGGAAAATGGGCTCAATAGCTAAAATGGGCTCCTCTGAGCATTTGGGCTAAAAGGCCTTTCATCTCCCTCGCCTCCTGCTGTCAGATCTAATACCAAATGCATGGAGCAAAGAAACACCGAGCTCAAGATGCAAGGGCTGGGGTGGACCCAGGCTGCAGTGAACAACCCGCATCCTCCAGCCTCAGTGTCCCCAAGCACCCACACCCCGGTCCTCGGGGTGGCAGTGGGACCCAGCAGCGCTGCACTCGAGGGGTGGATAGAGGCTGCCTGGGATGACTAGGCACTTGAGGGAGGGGAGTAATGAAAAATAAACCAAAAAACCCCAAAACCAGCAAAAAACCCCACAAACCAAACTAAAACTAGAGATGGCTTTGTGCCTGGTGTGGCTAAAGAGCTGCATTCTGGCGACTTTTGAGTTTGCTCAGTGCTGCTGACAGGAGGAAAAGGCGCCAGCAGCAGGGAGCAGCCATGTTCCCCAGCAGGCTGGGGGAAGGAAGGCTCCCTCAGGGAATTCGTACTCACCTGGCGGTTTCATGTAATATTGCTCAATATCAGACATGTCCGTGTGCAGCGCACAATCGAGATAGTGCAGGATAACTTTTCTACTGAAGTAGTACCTCATGCCCATCAGAAAGATAGGCAAACAGCAGGTCAGCAGGAAGGACTTGGTCACAACAAAGCACATTACTATGGAGATAAGGAAGAGAAATAAACGACACCTGTCAGAAAAGAGAATTTAGTGTTGATTTCGGAATACAAACTCATTATAAAAATAAATCAATAAAACAAGCACAGTCAAAATATACATTTTCAGTACACACACAGTTCACGCTCTCGAGACTACCGTGTTAAGGGATGGCGTATCGCGACGAGATAACCCGGAGAAGTTTATGAGGTTCTGAAGGAGCCGGTGGGGAGGATGCCGCCACGTCACGGCAGGGCCCACCGAGCCCCTCCGGAGCGGGGCCGTGGGGACCCCGCGGGCCCTGCACACCCCGGCCCCCTCCGCTGTCCCCGGTGAGGCCGGAACGCGGCCGGGCGGAGGAGCCGCGCTGCGGGCACCGCTCCGCAGCCATGTGTTCGCCACCACTGCGGCAGTGCTATTTCCATCAGCACCGACTCCCAGGGCAGCCACCCTGCCCGCTCCCATCCTGGGGGGCTTCTGCGGGTGTCCCTGAGCCGGCGGCTCTCTCCGGCACGGCCCAGAGCCACCGGCTGCGTCCCCCTGCTCCCCGACGCCTGCCGGGGGACCCCCTCCAGCGCGCGGTCCCGTCCTCCCCGGTGTCTGGGACACGGGGTGCGACCCGCCTGCAGCCGCCGAGGGCAGGAGACCACCCCAAAGCCGTCTCGGGGCGGGGGGCAGGCATTATTGATTACTGGCATGGGGAGGGGACACCTTGCAAGCGCTATTTTTGTGCATTTAACTCAGGGAGGTGAGGTGACCCCGCGGCTCGGTCCTGCTGCAGGGGGTGTCCCCTCCNNACCCGCGCAAGGTCGCGCATCCCCCGGCGGCGCAAGGCTCCCCCTCCCAGCCCGCCTGCCCCCGCCGCAGCGCTGCGGCTCCGCGGCCGCCCCGCACGATGCTGCGGCTTTCCCCCGGCCGCACCGCGCCCGCGGGTCCCCGGCGCCTCCCGCTTCTCCGACCATTTTGTGAAGACCCACAGCGGCGAATAAACCCGGCGCCCCCCTCCCCAAAAGGGAGCGGATACTCACCCGCCAGCAGCCCGTAGAGCAGCTGAGTGAGGGGCTGCTGCTTCAGCCCCCTGAACGCCGTGTTGGGGATCCTCTCCATGATTCCCTCGTAAAAGATGCGGCGCACCACCTCCTGTTCGGAGGGGTGGAATTCGCGGATATAGACATTGTCGCGCCTGGGGTCTTCTTTTGGTGGGGTGAGAGGAGGTGGGGGTGAGGGAGGGGAGCCCGCCAAAGAGGGCCACATCTGGGAGGAGGAAACAATGATCGTGTCTTTTTTGGATCCCGGGATTGATTCATGATCTTCCGCCACAATCTTGGTCTCACAAACCATCTTGGGAGACAGACAATGCATGCAAACCGGCCGCGGGGAGGGGGCGAGGAGAAAAACGGGAGGGGGGGGGGGTCAGAAAATTATCAGAAAAATAAAATTTAAAAAAAAAAAAAAAAAAAGGAAAAAGGGGGGGGGGAGGGGGGGGGGCCGGGGC
>VYZT01014169.1:775-23962 GCA_013400735.1 Pomatostomus ruficeps | reverse complement strand
AATTTATGCTGTGGCTTTCCTTCCTGGCCTTCAGAAAGGTCTCATTCTTAGGTCTACAGTTGACCAGGAATCATTTGGTCTTTACAAAATAATCTTTGACTCTCTGTTCATGTAGATGCAGTCAGTGAAATACAGGAAATGTCTTTGCTACTTCTGATGTGTTTGATTGCTCAATTTTTAGAAGACTATTTGACTCACTTGGTGTTCAATATCATCATCTTATTCAGTGTGCATGGATATTCTTTGGCCATGTTAAAAATTTACTGTATACATCTAAAGAAAAGGAAATTAATAAAATATGTTAAGTACTTATACTATCAATTGCTATTAAGTTCCAGAAAGCTTACATGTAACCTCTATCAGTTTTCATTCTTACAAAATTAATTACAAAACATCCCGATGACTATGTTACTAATTTTCCAGAATTTTTTTCTTAGTATAATGATTAAATGATTGTAAAAACTGCTTCCATGTGAGTTTTCAATAGATTTAACCTGTAGATTAAACTAGTACTTAACTGCCAAGTAGGTGTACCTTGTATCTTTTCCTTTCTTTTTCTGAAAGAGTTATGGAGATGCCATTTCTGCAATGAGTATTTTATACTAATTCCATTATTTCTTCAGGTTGGATATCTGTATGGAATAGATTAACTTGGATTTAACTTTCTTTGTGCAAAAGGAGACCCAGGAAGAGCCAGCATAACTAACTTGTTTTTTCTTTTGTGTTTTTATATTTGAATGGTTCTATGAATTATCTTATATTCAGAAAAAATTGAAAGGTAAAAGGCAAAAACTCTAGATGAACTTTGGAAACAAAAGAGAATAATGCATAGATTTTGCTGCATTTATTGGATTTTTTTGGTGCTTATAGTTTATTCCATTCACACTGTTCCCATCTGCAGCACCAGCTTGCTTTTCTTCCCTTAGGACTGCAGGGTGTTTTAATAATAGGCCTTCAAGACCCCCATAGCAACAAGAATTCTGATAAAATAAAGAGAAAAAGGAGCTGAAGTGATCCCTAGAGAAGGAAAACATATTTTCCACTTTTCATTTCCATTTCACAACAGAATGATGGGCTGAACTAATAAAAGCCCATTGGCATTCCAACAAACCCAAACAGAGTTTGCCTGTTGGGTAGTAATTATATGTGCCAAGTATTCACATACATAATTAAGTAGTGTTCTGTTTCTTTAAATAAACATAATCACACAGAGGCCAAAATAGTCAAATGGTTTCCTCATTATTTGAACTAGAGAATAATAAGAAAAGTTTTCCAGTAAAATTTTATTTCCCTGACTGCTCTCATTGGTAAGCTCAGTTGACTTACAGAAATTAATTCAGTTGACATGAGAAATCCTCACATATTATTAATTTCTGAAACACATGGTTATCATTTGGCCAGAGGAGCAAAGCATGTCAGCCCCTACTAGCAGCCAATATTCTAATCCTAACCAACTCTTTGAGTTTGGTTCTAATCAGTTTAAGTTTTACGTGCCTTTTGGTACATACATGTCAAATTGACAGACTGCTGCTGTGGATTCATAAGAAATGTCCTGCCTAACCATCTGCCAGTTGCACCAGTATTTTCAAACACTTTCATGAGCAATGTTCCTTTGCCAGGCAACCCTGTGTTGCTCTTTTAGGTTGCCGGTGCATTGTGCATCTTCCATGCCAATGTGTGGGATGCACAGAAGAACCTGTGTGTCTCCAGCTGGACTGATCCCAGCGGTGAGCTACACTGCAACAGCCACCACCCAGCAGCGTCACACTTGACAGGGAGGGAAGACAGAAACCGCTCTCTGAAACGTCCTGGCACATGAGAGCACACTTCCTAATTCCACAAAATTAGCTAATAAACATTATGTATTTCTGCCATTAATACTGTAATTTCAGGAAGGAGATATAAGATCGCTGTATGACACAGTGAGGATAAGAGGCTTGTGGCTGAAAGCTCATTGGGAAGAGTAAGGATGTCTCAGGCACTTTTATTAATTAGCTGTGTTGGATAGCATCTCTGATTCCTGATCATACAGGTTCAATGCTGTGTCATATGCTATTAGCATATTTGGATATCTTCTTTTCATCCTCCTTCAGGCTTATTCCCTCAAATATTTATCAATGCAGGTAAAACACACTGAAAAACAGGAGAGGTGAAAGGGTTTTTCCCCCCCACATCAGTAATTCTATATTCCAATTATTGCTTTTTTCTTTTTCTTTTTTTGTGCACGAAGGCAAATGTGGGTTTACCAGCACATATAGGAAGTGGTTTCTGGGCCAGCATAAGGAAAATACTTTTGGGTTTGGAAAGTGTCTGCTTAGAATGTGACCAGTTAAAAGCTGTAGCTTGGATACTAAATGGGTGATGATACATTTCCACATACACAATTGTGGCCTTGGCTACATATGCCCAGGGCTAATTTTATTTGTAAAAACTGAAAAGGACAATACCTTAACTGAGACATGTTATCACCATAACCTGTGAAGAACTCCTCCATGGTGGATAGGCAGAAGACAGATATCACATCTCTAAAAGTTTCATGCAGAAAGATTTTCTATTTCTGTACCTCTGCGGTGGTATGACTTCATTCATGTTAATGAGATGGGACAGGCTTGGAATTTAAAGAGCCACTCAGATGAACCCAAGGCAGCATAAGAAAATCCCATTAGTGATATAGAAAAAAAAAAATAATTTAATATCAGTGTTCCTGAGTGAATCCAGAGAACTGTATGCTAGCTTTGGTTTTTGAAGAAATCCTATAATTAAAAACCATTCAAAAGCAGCTCTGGGCCATGTTTTTAGCTAAAGAATTATCATTAGACAAACTTTACAATAAGCCATAATTGTTACTCAGTGCACTTTAAGAAGTTTTAATATTACTATATTTCAGAAAAGGTGTTATTTCTGAGCTGTTTCATGATGATATTGTGATTTCAGAATGATTTTAAAGTTGCAATTAATCACCTGGGGTTGGTCACCAAGACAATATAGTATTGTGTCTTCTCTTCCATTAAACAGGAAAGGGTAAAACTAAAAATTCAACATACTCAATCAGAAAGTGTGCTGTGTCTTTGTGCAGATCTATTATTATTACCCCAAGGGTTTTGGTTTCTCTTCTGAAAATACTGTCGGGACAGCAGAATTCCTGTAGATAAGTTTTTGTTAATAGAAGCTGCATTTAAATATACTATTGAAAATAAAATAAAGGTGTTTTGTTCTTTTTTTTCTTTTTTAATTTGATTTGAACAAGTGGTTAAATACAATGTTCAAGTTTCTCATGGAGTTCTTTTCTAGTGGCCTCTAAATCCACAGCATTCCTGAAAATTTATAATTAATGCTAACCCAAAAATAATAAATATGCTTCTTCCTTCTGTTTTCTTCTTTAAAGACACAGCCTTTGTTAAATCCATTTTGATCAGGGGAGAGTTAGTAGATACTCTTTCAGAGATTAAAATTTGATTCAGATTTGCTGTTTGTTTTCTTCCTTTCACAGTTGAATATATAATATAGATAACATGAAGAAGGAGGAAAGGAAGTTGGTTGCTGTTTTTAAAGGATTCTTAATCTTTTCTCTGTGTGTGTGTATGTGTGTGTGTGTGATTAGGGGTTGTGGGAAATTAAACTTGCACGTTTAAAAAAACCCAACCAAACAACCATGTCTGTCAGCATTGCATGACAGTCACATCCACAGGACTTGCTTGAGATACTGTAAAGTCCTACAAGTTCCTCAGTTTCTTGTTTTACATCAATTACATTGCTCGGTATTTTTTCCCATGGATCCTTGCAGCTTCAACTTTTTCATTTTTAATTATTGGGGTTTTTTTTAAATGCCAGGTGAAATTGATAAATTCCAAGCCAGTTGATTCCATTTTACCTATCTAGAAATTGTGGGAAATTTTATTAGATGCATTATATCAATTCTTAGAGCTCAACTGTTAGGCTGTTCCCACAGAACTTAAACAGTTATTTATAGAGCTTTGAAAAACAAAGGATTAAGAAGCAACATTTCTCTGAAGAGGTGAAATGAATTATTATGAATACCTATGTTCCAATTATAAATCAGTGGACAAAGCTGATACTTCAACATTAAACCTTGCAAAAGCTATTAAATTTGGGATTGATTCCATGTGAATCTTTTAAGAATTTCCACTGCTAGACCAGAGACTTACTCTCTAGACCAGAGGCCAGCAACTAAGCACAGGTAAAACCAACAGCCATTACAAGACAATTAACAGCATTATTGTGATTCTTTCCTTTATTAATAAAGAACATGTATATCGTTATTTTCATGTATCTTCTGTTCCTCAGTTTTTGTTCCACAGCAGAAATACTAATTATTCTTACTAATTGAAATCCTATTTTACAAGTCTAGGAGATGTCAAGGGAAATAATTAAAATTATCTAACGGCTGATTACCTGGTGTCACTGCATCACTATCATGCACATCATGACATCACTATCATGCACCATTATTATTAAAAAAATACATGGTCCTGTCGAGGTGGATTCAGAGGTGGGCCACAGAGTTGCCTAGAAGGATGGAGCATTTCTCTGACATGTTATTGCAGCTCTTGAATACTTAAAGAAAAAAAAAAGAAAGATGAGGACAAACCTTTTATCAGGGTGTGTTGCAACAGGATGAGGGGTAATGGTTATAAACTCAAAGAGGATGCAATTTAGATTCAATAAAAGGAAGTTTGGAGGGGTTTTTTTTACAGTGAGGATGGTGATGAAATGCTATAAGAGGTTGCACAGAGGTGTCATAGATATCCCATCCCTGGAAATATTCAAGATCAAGTTGGATGGGGCTCTGAGCAACCTGCTCCTGTTGAAGATGTCCCCACTCATTGCAAAGAAGTTGGACTGGATGACTTTTAAAGGTCCATTCCAACCAAACCCATTCTATGACTATGGGATTCAATGCATAAGTGCTCAGACTTCAAGGCGGAGGGAGCCCTGTAACTTGCTCGACTTACACAAATTTAATGAGCAATTTAATAGGAGTTGCTGGTTTTAATTTCTTTCTGTACACAAAGCTACATGTGAATACTGAAGTGGAATAAATTAAATGAATTAAGGAATAAATGACCCATTCAGTTCCTTAAATAGACCAGTGGTTAGAGCACAAAGCTGTAAGTTAGGAGATTTTGCTGCTCTTTCCCTTTGTGCCATGTAATTGCTCATGAAAGATGGACTTCTCTGTTTCAGTTTGCTCATTGCCACAGTCAGGCTAGTGAAACTTGCTTTCCTCTCAGATATGCTATGAAACTTGCTATTTAGCAGCATACACTGTAAAAAAACCCCAGTACAACGACAAGGTGGGATTTCAGGATGATTTTGATTTATAATTGTGTGCCTATATTGCTACTGTTTTATCATTACTCTGGTTAGTCTCTCAATGCTTTTGAGTATAAATGAAGATGCTAACAATCTGCGGAGCTGTTATGACATTGCTTGTTGCTTCATTCTAAAGATCATCCTACTCTTACTTGGCTCTGTAACGTGTAGAGGGGACAAACACCTCATGCTGGCTGAGCTGGAGCGTTTAAACTGTTATCCAGGAGGAGCATACAAAACCAGACAGCTGTTGCTAAAATATCTATCTGCTGTTGCAGTTGGCGCTTCTTCTGCTCTCGCTGCTCCCAATCTGTGGCCCCCAAGGTCTGAGCGACACTGGGTTTGCCTAAGCCAAGAAAATGGAGCCAATTTTTGTAATGAGAAAATTGAAGTGCTATTGCAGAGGATTAGTACCCTCCTGCTGCTTACTGCAGAACGACGGGACCTTGGTGAAGGAAGGATTGGTACAACAGCACACTGTCAGTAAATGCAGTGGCTTATGACTGCAAACAAAACCATTATTTTGGTATTTTGGCTAATTGGCACCAGAATACTTTCAACATCTAATTAGATTACAGTTCAAATGCACCCATATTGAATGTGTGATGATGCTAAATCCAGCATCAGAAAATATAAGCAGAAGTCACCAGATGTTGCACTTTGACAGATTAAACATTTTTTTTTTCTCCTTCCTAATAAAATGTCCTGCTGTCTTTGTGATTTTGCTGGCTGAAATGTGACATGCTCCAATAACTCTTTATGTAAGAGCAGGGACCATAATCTGCAGTTATACTGTCTCAAGAGAGATGTATGTCCATCAGGCTAAAGAATCACATTATTTCTTGTTCTAGCTTTGTCACTCTTTCCCTCCAAATGTCTAAATAATCCACAGAATGTGGATCAGCTTCAGTAACAAAAGTTAAATTACTTTGTGTGATTTTTTTTTCCCAAACAGCACAGATTACACTTGATTCAGGATCTTTCTTGAAAAGACAGAGATTGAGATTTAAATATCCATTCCAGGAAATAGAAAATGTGACTTCTAACACTTCATACCTTGGTGGAGTATTATAATTACAAAACTACTAAATACAGGGGAACAACTAGTCATACTGTATTTTGTTTTAGGTATATTTTGAAATAAAAAAGCGTCTTCATAACTTTCATTAGGGGAAGACCTAGTTTAATTTTATGGGAGGATCCAAAATGTTTCCAGTACAAGTAGGAGGCACTCCTCTGCCACCCTGGTAAGTGTGCTTGAGATAGGGAAGGAATAGGATTAATTTCTTTCAGGTCACATCCCTGTCTGAGGAGTTTCCTGTCTTCTGCTTTATCCACCTTCTTTTTCCAGCATCTGGGATGTTGTGCATCGTCACTCTGAAGCCACTAATTCTTTTATTACTCACTGACAGAATCTCTATCTTCCACTGGAAACTCTTGAGCTTGATTTGGTCAAAAAACTTACCAGAGAGGTGCCTGAGTTTTAAGGCACAGATAACATTTTCACCTACGTTAAAAGTTGTGCTGGTTTTGGCTGAGGTAGAGTTAACCATTACGTGTGATGGGGCCCTGCTCTCCTGGAGGTGGCTGAACACCTGCCTGCCCAAGGGAAGCAGTGAAATGATTCCTTGTTTTGCTTTGCTTGTGTGTGTGGCTTTTGCTTTCCCTATTAAACTGTCTATATCTTAACCCACAAGTTTTCTAGCATTTACTCTTCTAATTCTCTCCCTGATCCTGCAGGTGTGGGAGTGAGTAAGCAGCTGTGTGGGGCTTGCCTGCTGGCTGGGGTTAAACCATGACAGAGCACAACTGCTGTAATCTCTGTCTTTAGCTGGTGGTTTAAACAGTGCCCTGGGAGCTCCTCTTTCTTTTTGCTGACAATAACAGCAGCCCTCAGTTAAGAACCCTACAGTCAGCAACCCGGAATTAAGTGGGGTTGAACATGGACCTTCACTGCTGTACAAGCTCTCTTAGGAAGTTTGTAGCTCAGCTGGAAGGCAGTCTCTTGTGTCACAACAGTTTTCTGTTTTCTGGAAACTGATTCCATGTACAAACTGTTCACAACTCCTGAAGAGGAGTAGGAAGGTACATCAAAATATGAAAAGATGTTGCAGGGTATTGCAGCCAAGGGTTCAGAAATATCGTCATGCTTTTGGGTGTCTTGAGTGGCTTTACCGGTACCTGCAGCATGCACATGTGATTTTTTGGCGCTATACTATGTGTGAGAAGCACATGCTGGTGTAGCAAGGTTTATTTAATGTGTAAATCCTTTGTAGCTGTGTTTCCCCTTATTCTCGTTCCACCTTGTTTAAGCTCTGACAATAACACCCTGGCTTCTCAGAATGTTATGCAATCTGTCAAAATCCTATTTTCCCCTGTGTTTGATATAGTTAAATGCAGAAACAAAGAAAACCAGCTAAGCAAAGATGAGGTGTTAGTATAAAAGAAGAGCTATGCTGAATCCTTTGTAATGATTGTGTAAGTTCTGACCACATAAAGTGGTCCATTTCACATTACTGATGTCTGTATACCCTTTGCCAGGTTAAAAAAAAAAGAAATTAAAAACTCTAGCAAGTATGCACTCAGACAGAAAGGTTTCCATGTCTCTCACACGGGGGGAAAGTGTTCCCATATTTTAAAGGATGAAAGAATACAATTTGATAGAAAAGCTAAAATATAATTATATAGTATATAATTTGAAATATCAACTGCTGAGCACAGATTCCTTATCAGTAGAAAACTATCAAAGCCCAATTTTTCAGGCATTAACTTACAGTTTTATCTTTCTACATTTTCAGCAGTAAAGTCCTTTGTTTTCTAGATCTTCTCTGGAATGATACTGACCCAGATGTCTAAGGTGTGTACAATACTTCCAAAATGGACAAAACAATGAAATCCATCTCAGCTTCCTGCATTTTACACACTTGGGGATTTCAGTGTCCAATGAAGGTTTGTCTACATGATGAAATGCTTTCAACTTGGAGTTGAGTAGGCGAAAAAATCTTCTCACAATGAAGATTCATTCAACATGAAAAGTAAGTCAAACTGCCCACTGTTGATATACCTACAAATATATTTCAGACTCTATAAAAGCTGGGATTGGGAAAAAGAAAACAACAAACAAACAGAAAGAAAAAATAAAAAGGTATCTGGTAGTGCATGAAGATCAAATTCTTTTTCTTTTTCTTACTCTAATCTTTTTCTTACTTCTAATTTTATATTCATTTAACAAAGGGACAGAGACTTTCTGTCATTCTGCCTGCTTGCTCAATGCATGTATTGTATTTCCCCTTTAACCTTGTTCTTCAGTAAGAACATTAGTAGTCTGTCATTTTCCATTTTAAGTAAGTACCATAGTGATTTGTCATTTTTAATATATTTATTGCTTTTCATTTCCTTTTTCACAGTAAAGATCTTGACCCAATTAAAGACAGGGGACCCAACTTTGCCCTGCTATTTTGTAACATTTTGAAAAACCTGAGTGGTCTTGCTTCAGTGCAGCATATATCCATGTTGGCACATGCGCATGTCCATGTTTTGTTTAAAACAGTGAACAAAACAAAAGGGCTAAACATTTTTATTCTAAAACAAAAGGAAGACAAGCCCAAATTATTTTCATAATTCAAAAATTATTTCTGTATTTATATAAGCAGATTTCAAAATAATTAGATTATTAGAGGAAGCTTGATTCTGATGGGCATAAACAGATTATATCCTCAGACGGTAGCATTGCATCTAGCAGTTTATGGAAAGCACTTTTACTGTATTTAGCATTTTGAAAGTATCACATATGACACAACTTCTGGACTATGTGCAGAAGCCTAAAAAAGACTCAATTTTATGTGGAAATTTTCAGATTTGCAATGTCTATTTTTGGAGGTGGAGGTGGGGTGGGGTGGGGTGTGCAAAGCACTCCACCATCTGCTCAAATTATGTAATACTTTTTCCTTAACACCAATATTATTGCTTTTGCACTATTAACTGACCAGCTTTGCCTTCTTTAGCTATCTTTTTTTTTTCTCTCTTACTATCAAAAACAGAGCATTAACATCTGCAAAGCAGAGATTAGTCATACATTGTATTGATTTTTTTTTTTTAATTTTGAATGCTGATATTTCTTCAAAAAATCTCTCCCTTGTGATACGTTGCATGGAGGAACTGACAAGTCTGCAGATAGCAAACAACCTTGAAGCACTTTCACTTCTGTTCAGAAGTAATTAATGATAATGTCTCTACTCTCACCCTACATGTCCCACAGATACACATTTTTGCTCTCATACTGTGGAGACATGGAGTACTTGTTCTACAGAGATAATCATCCAGAAGGACATGAAGAATGTCAGTTTGGGTCGACTTCTTAAAACAGTACAGTTCTGAACATTTTATGGTTGCTTTATTATTATGATTGAGATTTATACTCCCATGGGCTCAGTCCTAAACCAGAAAGAAAGGTATCTCTTGTGTTGTATTAAGATAGTGGTTATATAACTGACTTTTTCAGAAATTAGAAGCCTTAAAGTGTCATTACATTGAAGAATAAGAGTCACATGTAATATGGGTCTAAAAAAAGGTTATTATTTCTTTTCAAAGGGCTTGTGGACAAGAACTTTGAGGAGGTTTTTCCCAGTTACTGAAGGTTGACAATGAATGCAGTAATTGGCCTAGTCAGCTATTGGCCAACTACAAAGTGAGTATGACCACACTAAAGACCATTGATTTGATAATAACATTTTTTGGATGAATTGAAAGTGGAAAAATGCCAAAAAAATGTTATAATAGAGAGGGGTGTTAGGATGTGTGGTCATAAAGAAGGCTGGGAAGGGGAAGAGACTAGGATCACTGCTGCTGTGCGGTCCATGGGGACACCGGGCATCCATCCGCAGTCCCAGGGGCTGCCGGGCTCCTCCGAAGGCACGGGAGGGCTGGTGAAGTTCCAGTAGGGGTTCACCTTGTCCACCGATGGTACAGGCGCGCTGAAGAAGGAGAGACACGCGGAGGGGCTTTCCCAGATGGTTTATTGGGCACTGGGATTGTGCCGGGGGAAACACTGGCACAGCATGTTACAGTTACATAAATACCGACAGGAGGNGCAACCAGCACTGATTAAAACAAAAGGGTTTCTGGATCAAGGGGGAAAGTACTAACATGGCTGTCTGCTCTAAGTATTTGTTTTTATCCTGCAGAACTATTAGACACAACATATGCTTCATCTCTAACGGAAGTGTGTGAAACCAACATTCCTTTGGAAGGATTGCATATTACTTTTTTAGCTGTCAAAAAATCCCCTGTGTGCCAAACAAATCCATTTACTTGAGGACTTGAGGCCATGACTCCCTAAAACAAGAAGGTGAGACATCAGCACTTGTTTTCTGCTAAACTACCCAGTGAGGCAAACAGTGGTGAAGGGAATAGGGTGCATTCATTCCTTACTAGACATCTACCTATCACCACCTGCTTTGAATGAGTTTCATGGCTTATAATACTTACACAAACTCTCTTGGTTATATGCTATAAGAACTTGTAAAAATTATCTTAGGAAACAAGTAGCTTTTACCAGTAGATCATAACTGCCTGTCCAGTTTGTGTGTGCAGTATCTCCCAAGTGTAAACCCACCTTTCCCTCTATGCAGACACGAAGCACAGCATAGGACTTTGTGGAATTCTCTGAAAAGATAAAATTAAATGCAAGTGCAAAGAATCATTATCAAGGAATAGTGGATTATGTAGTCAATGAGACAGTCATATGTTTTTGGTGATGATCCAGATCATGTCAATTCACAAGAGGAAATCACTTTGTATACTTTAGTAATTTCGAATGAATGGCAGCTAGAAATGTCTAATGGATATTTGGAGATGAAGGTCAAGTAATATATTATTGTAAAGGCATGTTCCTTGAGATTTGCAATGAAGTGTGATGTATGGCCTGGATTCTGTTTTAATATACCTGTTTCTATAATGACTACCTGCATTAATTTTCTTTATGAATGGAAGAAATATATTCCAAGTGGTTTTGATGTGCTAGTACTTAATCCTGCTAAACTACCTTCATCCTATCCTTGGTCTATATTAAATGTGTGAGGTTTTTGCTCAGTGATGCCAAGAAATTCTTGAATGTAAAACTGGCAAGGTCCGATGCAGAGAAAGGTGAAAGAGTACTTATCAGTGGATGATGCTATAAAAACCTTACTTTTGTTGCCAGGTCTCTAATTAAATTACCTTTTATTGCCTTTTTTTGGATTTATTTCTCTTCTTTAAAGCTTTACCTTGCCTCATAAGCAAGATTTAAGATGTAAGGGTAGCTGTCCTTCAACTGTTCTCCAGCTAAACATTTCCTACAATCACCAGCCTATTAAAGTTTGGAAAAATAAAATGGTGCTTAAATAGAACACAGAGTTGCCATGAAATAAAATGAATGACACAAAAGAGTAGGATTTTCAAATTAACAGTTCCTAGAAGCTTAAATCCCCTCAAAATCAGATTTTGAGACAGATACAGACTCTTGATATCTAAAATATTGCTTACATGCATGTTCCTGACTGACACAAAAGACTAGTTCAAAATCTGCCTCCCATCTTAGTTTTCAGGGCATCCATACACATCAATACTTTAATCTTTTTAATTCCCTAGGTATTTATAATTCTTATGGAGTGCATGTCCAGGTTGCTTGATCTGAGAGAGAGAGAGTGTCTGACACAGCAGCTTGTATGTAATATACTTGTTATGTCTCTCTCCCAGCTGCAATATCTGTGAAGCTCAATCTGTTTTATGTTCACACCACATTTTATACAACCCATCAACAATCAGATTAACAGAGGACATAGTTGCCATTATCACTTTCATTTAAAAACATAGGGTGGTATCAGTCATGCATTTTATCAAAAGCCACTAAACAATTCCAGCTGTTTTCAATTGAGCAAGAAATTTTAATTCAAAAACATTTATCATTGTATGAGGCTTCTGTTCCCTACATCCAACCTGCTGGGGCCTGCTGCATGAACAGAATAAAATGCATATGCAGTGAAAATGTGGAAAACCAGCAATATTCATCAATCTGGAGAGAAATAAGTAAGTTAGAGAACATTTGCCAAAAATACAAGAGATATTTTTCCTATTAAAATGTTGAAGTCTTTTGCACAGAACTGATGTACAACAGCTGGAAATGTCTGATGGTGATGGTTCTTTAAAGAAAATATTGCCAGCATTATTGGAGGATGGTTTTAAATACCGTATAACATAATAAGGAAAGCATTTCAAATTCTGTCAAAGAAGTGAGCAATAGCTGAAAACTTAGCATGTTTTCTATTGGTTTGACAGAGAAGTTCATTTTTCTTCATTTCCTTCAGCATAATCCTGCACACCGCAAGGGTTGACTGATGCTTTAATAATGCGAAGGTGGCACCTGGTGTAGGCCGTCCAATGCGGGACACTAATATCTGTTTGAATCTGCTCTAATCGCTGACTGCCATGTGGGAGGATGGCAGTAGGGACAGCACTGTCAGTCTTGTGTAGTGCCTGTCTTTCAGTGTCAAGCCAAGAAGAAATTCAGAATCATACCACATTCCTGGAAACAAAATTGCTGAGGACAAAAGCAATGACAGGAAACATTTTGTCGGCTCAGGGTGACCAGTCTCAGACTAAAGAAAATGTTTTGGATTCAAGCATCGGAAGAAGAAACATGTACCGTGCAAATGCGGATATTTCAAGATTATAAGTTTCATCTTTTTCTCTGCTTTCTATAAGCTAGTGGACAGATTCAGGGTTTGAACTGAACACTACATATCTGTTTTCTACACATAGTGTTAATATGCTTTCTAGTGATCAGAAAGAGAGGTGTTTGCAACTTACTACAGGTGTGTTGTTGAGATATTTACTAAGATATTCCCATGTTGCCTTAATTACTGCACTGTGCTAGCTTTTGGGTGTCATTAAAGCATAAGACTGTTGAAGTGAAAATCAGTACAGGAAATACTAATGCCTTAATTTAATTTTTTAAAAATATTACTTAATTTGGATCATTAGAGTCGCAAGCAGTATTTTGTGCCATGCAAGCAAGAGCTGCATGTGGACTAATTAATACTTTTGGGGATAGTCAGACTCATTTTAGAAGACTGAGAATTATGGTAAAGAAGTAAAATGCCTCTAAAAATTAAAGTAATTTCTTCTTTTGATATAAAATACACAGACCCAGTGAGCATGACCCTTCACAATAAAATACTATAATACAGGAAAGAATAGTCAAGTACTATGACACCTGGCTTATTAGCTTTAAAACATAAATTAATCTGTTGGAAAATTAGGAATGTATTATGGGACATATGAGCGATTGCAAAAACCCAGAAGTTCCAAACACAAATCTAAAACCATTCAGTCTGGTGTGTTCCTTGCCTCACTAAATCAGGGAAAATGAGTTTTATGAACAATCCACCAGATGGGAAAATGTTCAAATACCACAAAACGTTGATCAGATTTATTTGAAGAGCAAGCTGTACCATATGCATATGAGAGGAAGCAAAATGGATTTTCAAATATGCAGTCATTGCTGTCAAGCTTGCAGCTGTATGAATTTAATGCTATATTGCTGTGTCTACTGTAGACTTTCTTGATTTCACTTACCTATTTGCCAGTTAGTATGATTAATATTGATTCAGTGTTACAAGCAATTAAATTGGAAAACATAAACAATCTTTCTGCTGGCTTTTCACCAAACAGTGCCACATATCTGTTTTTTTTGACACGAGGGGTCTCTGAGACATATTAATATTGCAACATCCAAAATATTTCTGCACAAACAGACCACACCGATACCATGGCATTTTTACAACTCTGGGACTTCTTGTGTATAAATCTTCTCAGAGTACAATAATTTATATTTATTCTACTGCACTGACATAAGTTAATCTACTGGAGTCAGAAGAGAGTATATACTTATGTCAGCTTGATAATGAGTATACTTTCTATTTTAGTTTTTTAATGTTTTATTTCTTCATTAGAATGGAAATCTAAACTACATATAAAAGGAATTTAAATATATGGTCCATTCCTATAGAAAACAATCAAGTGATTCCTTAAATTTTTGTTTCACACCTTTTCTTATATCAAGTCATAAAATGCAATGTAATTTTTATTGGTTTAATTTATTTATTCAATTTTTATTTTTATTTTTAATCTTTTTAATTGTAAATTTTCAGAAGTCAGTGTTAATTTTAGGTTAGGTAATTAAGAAGTCCTTTTCATAATGTATTTTTAAATGGTAGACGTTTGGGTTATTCAAAAAATCAAGTGATTTAAAAATATGTCCAATTAGTACCAAAATTACCAGCAACTGAGGAAAACCTGGATATCAAAAAACATTTGTGCTCATGTAAGGAGTACCATTTGAATTCTCTTACAGCTTTGTCTGTTCTCTTTGACTGAGAGAAGAAAGTTTGTAACATGTCCAGTGATTACAGCGTATAAAATCTTTTTCCTGATCTGGTAGAATATTAGATTTGTGTTTTTAACAAGGTACTTATCACGTTGCTGTTATTTTGTTGACAGTCATTGCCAGTGTTTTAGGTTTTTAAAGTTTTGCCTTTCAGGACATTTATTACATTTCTGGTAGTTTTCTACATCCCTGACTTTGTTGAATCACAGTTGTATTGTTGCACTATGTTAAACTGGGTTTTTAAACACCAGCAACCTCTGTCTAGTGTTTTGAAAATAACACAATTCCTTGGAGGATGGGTCTTCCATGTTAGATCCGCATTAGTTCTGTCCCAGACTGCAACGCTGACCTTGTGCAGGATCTTGACTCCTTCAGCAACTTCAAGCTCAGTCCTCAGGGATGTTGGGGCTTTGGCAGCTCCTTTGTGTTTTGGGAGATGGGTACCTGATCGTGGTTCATATTGACTTCTCCTCCACCATCTATCACAAGATGTTCAAGATACAGTCCAACAACTAGATTCCTCTTCTAGCCTACTGGTAGGGAAGTGGTTTTGATTAGTGATTTGAAACAAACAGAAATAAAAAGAAATGGAAAAAAGACCTAGTAGAATTGTATGGGTTAATTTCCTTCTCTTTCTCTTTCTCTTTCTCTTTCTCTTTCTCTTTCTCTTTCTCTTTCTCTTTCTCTTTCTCTTTCTCTTTCTCTTTCTCTTTCTCTCTTTCTCTTTTTCTCTTTCTCTTTCTCTTTCTCTTTCTCTTTCTCTTTCTCTTTCTCTTTCTCTCTTACTATATTTAAGTTTTAAATTTTTTTATAGTTTATTTTTATTTCTTTTACTTCTATCATTCTCTTTAGATGTAAGTTCACTGGAAAATAACTGCTAAATACAGCTGTTAAATACTGTTCATTATCTAGCAAAGGGTGACATTTCAATTAGCTGGAATATTTTGGAACTGTCAAAATAAATTTTAAATACCACCAGGCTAGGTGGAAGATACCCTGGTGCCTTATCCACTGGGCTTTGAACTGAAATTTTCAAATGGTGACTGGATGTTGGCTTTATTCCTTTTTAAGATGAAAAATGCATGGAGTTTAATCAACTGCAGGACCAAATGAACAAGTTGAAGTAAAAGGTGTCAGCGACATCATAGGTATCTCTGTGATGTGCAAAAAAAAAAATAAAAAATCAGGTAATCTAATAAAATGTGGGATATGATAATTTTGCTTTGTCTTTAAAAAGATCAGGTGTGAACCAGAGATTTTTAAATGAATAGCTGTACTATGTGCCAAGATAACATTAAGCTAAACTTCTTATTTTCAGTCAGAAGACCTAGTTATTCTAATTTATCCCTCCCATGATTGAGAAATCTGATCTTTCTCTCCTTAAAAATTCTCAGTGCAGAGGGGTGCTGGGAGAGGTTTTCCCCCTCTCTTCCAGTTACAGAGAGGAGGGTTGTTCCCAGTCCCCTGTCCCCTCTCAATAGACCAGTGATGTACACCAGTGTACAGAAGCACACCCTTGAAGTCTAAAATGAGACAATTTCTCCATCTTTCTTGGCCCAAGCTGGCAGTCTTGCCAAACAGCTCTACAGCACAGATTGACCAATTCTTCACATTTTCACTAATTCACAGCACTCTCTGTGCAGCCCTTGCTGCAATTACCATTTTGTTGATGAATATAATGCAACTCACCATTCATTTTTAAGGAGAATTTACTTCACTTCACAACAAAAACTCTGCTGTAAAACTAGAAGAGGTTCAAGGTGATTAACTTCCTTGTGTAGTCCCAGCCAGTTTCAGATGTATTCTACTGAGTTGCCACAGAGTACCTGAGGTTCTTGGGAAAGCTTTGCTTTATTTGATGGCAGTTTCTCACTGAATGCTCCTAAGAGGTGCTGCTGCACTGTTTTGCTCAGATTCTTCTAAGAGAGTTGGTTTCTAAAAATACAGTTCATTTTAGAACAGGCAAATCATGGGAGCAATAACATACACTTTGAATTTTCAGAGCAGATAGATTATTTACTTTCTCATGACTAACTCTTAGAATTTTATCCCAAGGATTGGCATACAGAATCACAGAATCATTAGGGTTGGTCAAGACCTCCAAGGTCATTGAGTCCAACCTTTGACCAAATGCCACCATGTCAACTGAACCATATCACTAAGTGCCACATCTAGTCGTTTCTTGAACACTACCAGGGATTTTCATGTCTTTTCTATGAATTTCAAAACTCCTAAATAATATTTTCAATAAGTATTTTTTAGAATTAACATTGTTAGAATATGTTGATCAGAAAGAAATGTTTGAAAAGTCTACCTTGAAATTTCAAATACTGAGGGAGGAAAAGGCCTTTCCCTCTCCATATTTCTGATGTCTTTATTTTTTTAATATCTCGGAATAGCAACTCTATTCTAGCTAAAAAAAAAAAAAAAAAAGAAAAATAAGAGAATGTTATTAACCTCCAAGAAATAAATCAGAATGCATCTTTTTCTGTGGACTTCATTAAATGTTTAAATGTCACTATATGCACACTAATTTATCCAACAAAACCATGCTGCTAATTTATACTCATGGACACAATACAGAGGGATGATAGGGAAAGCTTTAAAAGCAAATTATTACAAAGTGGGAAGATCAGCAGTAGTGGGCAGCAGTAATTTTAGTATATCTCTGATATGTTTTCATTCCCCACCAGATTAAAACCAGATTTCCATACTATTATCTACATGTTTTCATTCCCCACCAGATTAAAACCAGATTTCTGTACTGTTGCCTACTTATCTTCTGGAGTCTGTACAAGAACATCTTCAGTTTTAAGGAGGTCACAAATACTGTGATAGTTGTAAGATATGAGCCCCTGAGCATGGCATCAGTGTCTCCTATTCACTATCTCCAGTTTGATTCTATTTTACATTGGGCACTTGGGGCATAGCACAGAAAGCCAATTTGTTACAGCATATGTGAAACAGAAGAAGGGAGAAGTGTGAGAAGCCAGGACTCCAGATTAAGCTCTGATTGCTTTTTCTGTCACCGTTAAATAAAGAAGAGTGACATACTGTCATTCTCCAGGAAGAAATGAATATAGCCTGTGACATGGGCTTATTGCTATTGAAGTGTGTGTGAAACCTTGATGGGATTTTTTGGAAGGACACAGGCTCATGATGCTCTGGTCACACTGCCAGAAGCCAGAGATATTGAGACACTTTTCTTTTTTTTTTTTCTTTAATTTTTCCTGTAAGGTCAATCCCCTTGAGATTACTCTTCCATCTGGTCGTACGTCTGCCTCATTCCCTGGCTCTGCACTAAGTCAGCTGTTGGCAACTCTAATGTGACAAAAACCCCTTAAGTCATCAAAGTCCCAAACTTGCCTTCTGGAACACATGAAAAAGCAGAGATTAGTGGCAACACCAGCTTCTGTTTTCCAAAGAGGAAAGTAGGTTGACAGCAAAGCTCATTCATATCTGCCTGTAAAGGTTTGGATATTCTTTGCCTTATTAAGTAATCACCATTTCAAGCCTCTGAAGTCCCGAGCTGAAAGACTGATTAGATATTAACCTGACTGCACTGTTTGCTCTAATTTAGATTTATGACTATGTCAGTTTAAGGAATGAATCTCTCATATCAGACACAGAAGTATTCCTTTCCTTGTTCCTATGGAATACAATGTTTCATTCACTGGCAATACTCCCAGACTTTCAATATGATGGGAATAAATTATGTACGTTTACATGGCACATTTGTGAATTCTTAATTAGGGAATGGTAACCATGTTCTGAAAAGATGCATTTTATACAGGGAAAAAAAGAATAAATCCATTAGCGCCCATAAATGCAACATGTAGCAAGATTGATAGATTTGTGCTTGTTTTTAATTTTCTTCCATTGGGTTAGAAAGCCCCTTAACCTTTGAGCATTGATTAGGAGCAAAGAGTGAATAGGTTCTGGTTGCTTTAGAAGTAAACTTTTCATTTTGAGAATATTACTGCAGCTTATCTAAACTTGTTAAAGCAAAAAAACCCCATACCACAAACAAACAAACAAAAACAACAACAAAAAAGCAATATAATATTACACTGTTCAAGTCAAAGCTAAGGTAGGTATTTTTGCCCTCTTACAATTCCTGCTACACTATACAGACAATTAATTTACTGAACCCTTCTTAGACATCTCATGAGTCTTATTTCTGATGTTTCAGAGAGAGAAGAAAAGTATTTCACCTGCTCTGTCACAGTGCTGCAGATCACCACTTAATTATCTTTAAATTTCTGTTATATTTACCACCATCAAAAGAAAAATGTTCTTCATAGTTACAGCTCAGTGAAAGACTCTGAACTTAAGTATGGGAGAATTTAAATACCTATTGACAGTTGTAATTTTAATGCATCTTATCTGGTGAATATCTTGACAGAAATTTTGGCAGTAGATGTTTGTGCATTCATGTGCATATATGCTCTTATAATATAAAAAAGATACAAAAGAACATAAAAAGAAGACTGAAACATAAAAGAAGAATTGTAGATATTTATTATCAGGATACTGCCAACAAAATGAGTTTACCTAGTCACTAAATGCTGAAAAAATGGGAAAAAAAGGTTACTACCTTTTAGAGGACCTTATAACTGTCACCTTCTGGCCCCTTTTCATGGTCAGCCCAAGCTGGAACGTGATTAATCTGAGAACTTGAGCACCTCAAGCAAAATCTGGGTTGAGAGTTGCCATGCAGGTCCATGAACGGCTGAGATGTCTGCTATGGCCTTAAGTGTGAGTAAAAAATATGTACATGGAAAGTAGGACACAGTGTAGCAAGCTGTAACCTGTACCTCGTTACAGGAGTTACTGCCATTTGATTGTGCAGCTGCTGTATGTCACCTTTGGGGAGGGTCACAACGGAAGAGAGGGATGAGGTGATAAAATTTCTGGTGGAGATGGATCCCTTGATCCCCAAGGCAATAGCCAAGCCTGGAACAGATACCCTTCAGCCCAGACCCAAGTATTAAGTCTTAGATTACTTTGGAAGACTCATCCCATCCCCTTCCTGCCGTAACTCCAGACTCTCCAACTCAGCCCTGGCCGTGAAACTTGGCTGAGCCACAGGCCAGGGTACCCACTCTCTCTGGGGATAAATTATTCCTGGAATATAACCTAAATATCAGTCCTGGCTGGCCTGGGAAAATGTTTCCCAGACCCTTATGACAACAGCTCCAAAATTTTGTTTCTCTCAGCCTTAATTCAAATAGAACTCGCAGTCAAGGAGTGAGTTAACCATCTCTTTACCACCAGAAATCCTCAGCACAGAGAATTTTTATACCCCTTCATTTCCCTTGAGAGTCCATTTACAGCTCTACTCCAGCTTTGCCCTGGGCTTTCTTTGTCTCTCAAATCTAATTTTAGTCAAATCCATGTACAGAGGACAATTTAGGTGTTAAAATTTGAAAAAAAAAAACAGGTAAAGTGGTCAGTATCTCATAGAAGAGTTTATAACTGTTATCTTTCCCTTTCCATCCTCATTGTACATAACAGCACATTTTGGTTTTTCTCTGCGAGACTGAGATTATTAAGTGAAAACCCACTGCAGGCTTCTCTGCAGGCCACAAATAAACCTCAAATAAACTGTTTGTCTGAGTGCTTGAAGAAAAATATATGTAGATGGAAATATGCTACTGTTGCACTGCACTCTGTTGCTAAAGTAGGTCATTGTATGTCATTATTAAGACAGAACAAGAAGAAAGTATTTTCAAACTGTAATTGGTGGTAATGAAGCCCACTGTCCCCACGGCAAAAGAAAGCTTTGTTGCTTGATATTTCACAGTACAAATGTGCTGGACTCTTGCTTAGTTGGGAAACTGAGAAGTCTGATGTGTAGAGAAAACACAGCAGTGCATGGAAAAATTTGCTTTGCCTTTTAAAGTTCAGTTTGTACTTTAGAATCTCAACTATTTATCCCAGCTATATTATTTAAAATAACACTTTATTCTTTTAAAATAAATGGAGTAAAGTCAACTGACCAGCAAAGTACAGGGAGATACATATGTGCAATTCAATACTATTCATGCAAATTACACGGACGTTAAAGAACACCAAGAAATGGTTGAAGTGCCTTGAGGACAGACAAATGAAAAATTACTAAGCCAAAATGCATTTAAAGATTTGTAAAATGGTGATTTAGACTGTTATAAGTGTCTGTGTATTAGGAAAGTGTAAATATCAAATGAAAGCATGGATTTGTGTTAAGAATCACGAAAGAGCATAATTAAGTCCTAGAAGTGATGTAAGTGAAGCATGAAGTGACAGAACAGAAATAAAATTGGGGTAAACATTCAAAGGAAAACTATAAAGCACAGTGCCCTAAAAGATCCAGTGAAACTTGTTCAAAATGAAACTTTGGAATAAGAGGCATTGGAAGTTTGGAAGTTAAGTTGTAGGGAACTCTTCTGTTGCAGAGGGCTGCGAAAGACTGAGATAACTGTTCTTCAAGACTTTTTGAACTCTTTTAGGAAATCAAAATCAAAATTAAAACAAACAATTAAAGAGAAATGGTAAAAAGAATGAAAAGGAAAAGGCAATATTCATTTGCAAACGCATATGTGTTCAACAAAGTGGCACGTAGCAGAAAATGCACAGAAGACAAAAGAAAACCTTTCAGTTATAATGATGGAATAAATAATGCACACTGTATTAAAACACAAGTTTGATTTATTGGAGCAGTGTGTAGTGGACAGGATAAATGCATGCTGGACTTGCTGTTAGCTCTGCACTGAGATGTTTCAGCTTGCACAGGTCTTAGTTCATGCAAGGCCACAACCTCTGCTAGAGCAGCTTTCACTTGGAAAACAAAGTCTATTCCCTCCCCTTCCAACCTATCCATGTAATAATCAATCCATATGATAAAAATCCACCTTCTCAAACCTGGTACGTTTGCACAAACACATGGTCACTGGCTCACCTTTTAGACACGCTAACAACTTATTGTTGTGTCCTTTTCTTCCCCATCCCAAATAATTTATTTAAAAAATATTATAAAAATCTCTTTCTTATGTTTTGAATTTCAGCTAAAGGACACAAGACTGAACACTACTTAGCAAATATCTAGATGGGAGTTTGCAAAGGTAGTCAAGCCAAGAAGTTGCATCACTGAAAATACTACAGTAGTGCATCAGAACACATCAGGATGGTATTTATGAACGTACTGACTCATTCAGTAATTATCAGGAAACAAAAGAAAGCAATGACATTCGTGATATGACTGCTTCCTTTTTTTTTTTTCTGTTTTTTTAAAAAGTATGGTAAATACTTGCAGTAATAATGAAGAATTGGATAAAACATTTTCCTTTCAGAAATTTTAACTCGTGTGCCAAACTTTCAGAGACATAAATTTATTTTTGGTTTAGGTCACAGAGCTCACCTGTGGCTGCTGCTTCTACAAACAGTAGTGGGGCAGAGCTAGGATCTGCAAATAAATGTCACAAGTGGCCTTCTATTGAAGGCCCTGAGCACAACTTACACTCATGGATGATGAGTTAGGTCTCACAGCTTATAAATCTTTGTTCTGTGTGCATGCACTACAAGTCCAGTGGTTTGGACATTTTGTGTGATGCTGCAGGTGAGAACCGTCCCAGTTTTGAGGAGTTGCCTGTGTCTGTTGGGGTTCTTTCAAGCTGTGAACTAGGTCATGGATCCTGTGGGATCACTGTGTAAGGCAACAGTGGTCAGAAACCAAGATATGGTGGAGACAGTGAAAAATGGTCTAATGCCTTAAAACTTAAAAAGCACATGCACAAATAATTTACCTTAGTAATTCTGACATCAGGCTGTGTGAAAACAACTGGGCTCAGTGATCTGCTGATTCTCTTGCATGCTATGATATTGTGATTAATTTCTAGAACATGTTTAATTATTCATCATTGATGTGAACTCCAATTTTAAAAGTGATTAATCACTGAGAAACAAAGTCATACTGACTTTGAATTTAACTTGAAAAATAATTTAAGTACTCTTGAAAAATTGACAGAAGTTATGCAATAATTTAACATTAGGTATTCATTACTGTTTTTCTTTATGTTTTGTTGTTTTTATTGATGCTTCAATGTTTGTGAATTTTACTACACCTTGTAACTTTGTTCCTGTTGTAAAATGTGAACAGCACGATTATTAAAGATGTAAAAGTAAATATGCTGAATTTTAAGAGTCCTGGACTTTAATGAAATAGAAAATAAATTTAAAAAAAATTACTAGAAATGTGTAGCTCAGTTTTTCAGAACTAAATTATCCTCTTTCCTATCTAAGCAATCAAGTTCATGTAAGATATGTTCTACTGCTGTTACTGCATATCTTTCTATATTATGCCTATCACCCAAGCTGGTATGGATTAATCAGTACAAAGTATCAATCTCAGTGTTAAATCATAGAATCATAGAATGGTTTGGGTTCAAAGG
>VYZT01014166.1:0-38926 GCA_013400735.1 Pomatostomus ruficeps | reverse complement strand
TTTGTAGAATGGTACCCTAAGTTACTAATCAGTGAAGTTTGCCTGAAGGTGAAATACCAGTTAATTATTTTTATATAATACTGCCCTAAGTTATTGATCTGTGAGACTTGCATGAAGATATCAGTTAATTCCTGAGACTTTATTTAGATAAAGACAGAACCTGATTTCCTGGAGATACTCGTTATACTTTATAATCTCTAGAGCCACAGAGGGTTTATTCAGTTGGTGGCGTGTCTTCATCCCTGGAAGTGGCTCTGTTAATCCTGTTTAGATGTGACACAGGTGGTCATGACTGTGATCTTTTGGGTTAACTACTTCTAACTTCAGGTTTACAAAGAAGAATCGTGTTTGCTGTGAGCTGTAGCTGCTTAATTCTGTACACAGTAGACGATTCTGTGCACAGGAGTGTTGGTTCTTGAGATATCTGATAAGATACCTCTTACCTCATAAGATTCTGCTCAGTTTTATGTAGAGAGAGGTGAAATAACTTCATTTGCTGTTCTTTCTCTTCCAAATATCAGTGCTCAGATGTGTGAGGTACAACCTTTCTGATAAGAGTGTGAACACTTGGAGAGAAATATCCGTTCTGCACTTTGGTGCCGTTTTTAGGAACCTTTTTAATGCCCTTTCTCCATTCCATGTGGTTTGGTTTAGATCTCTGGTTCTTGGTGTAGGCATTTGGTATTTTGTGTTAGTCCATCCACTATCTCTGAGGAACCCCAACTTGCTGGAAGTTAGGACTAGCAGATGGTGCACGAATTACACTTGGTTTTAAAGTTACACTCCTGGATTGTGAAGACCCAAGTATTTCCATTTTGTTTTAAATGCTTAACAATGGAGGTTCCTTCATTTGCTATGGAAGGCTGTGTTTCAGGTAGATTTCAACACACAGAGGTAATGAAATTATTATCAGATCTCCTTTGCCTCTTGGATATGTAATCTCCACGTTCAGTTAGCATGGCAACATTTTTGTTTTGATTTCCAGCATATTTGGATTGTTATACTCCAGCAGATAAAAGCAAAATATAATGACAATAAACATGCTGCTTTTGCAAGTTTCAGTGTGCTCTGACATAATTAATGTTAACAGAAATTTGGATAGCAGTTACCTATTTTCTTTTGTTCCTTGATACTATTTTCAAGCAACATTTGCTGTAATTACCATCATCACTTTTCAATGCCTGAAAGACAGGGGAAAGGAATTACTTAGCAGTGTTGAGCATCCTTACTTAACTTTTATTTATTTTAGTGATTGTTTAAACGTTAGCCAGCCAAAAAAACCCAGCAAGCTCTGAGGTTGGTCTGAGTGGTGTTAGCTACTGGCTACCGGATTCTAATCTTGCAAAACATGAAATAATATCCCTAATTTTGCAATGAAGGCACAGGATAGGGATATCTCCCCTCCTTTTTGGTTTTTTTGAATGAATTCATATACGTTGGTGTTTTGACAGCAAGGAGCTGTTCCAGACTGCTGTGCTGCTGCTCTGGTTCCTCTCTGGCTGGTGTTTGTGTGGGCTGGTGTAGTCACTAATATAATTTTGCTTCCCAGCCTGGGCTATTTCATGCTACCAGTGTCATTCCAGTTTCGCTACATGGATCCTGAGAGCACCACTTCCTCCAGTTTTACATCTCAGCGCAAATAATCACATCTCGTGTGCTTGAACCAGCTGCCCCCGAGCGTGGAACTTTCCAAAAGTCTGCTTGTGTGTTTCCATGTGCTTTGTGTGCACAAGGTGGGATTTGCTCAGAGGAGCAGTTCCCTCATATGTCCCTGAGAAAACCCTTGTGTTACACTGCTGGGGGGCAAGTTTAGTGGTCAGATTTGCAGTTTAAGAATCAGTGGTGGGTCTCCTGTTTCTCAGGCTGGGATAGTTTTAGATGTTATTTGGGGCCGGGTTTTGGCAGGTGTGTGGCTAAGCATGCAGTGTGGGAGGCTGCAGAGAACCTCAGTGAAGTTAAATTTAGCAAAGTGGAGATAACTGCTTGCCTGGGGAGAGCTCAGACCATGCCACTACTTGCTTTATCCCAGTCAGAAAAGAACCTACATGAACGTGTCAGGCCCGTTCAGCTCCGGACATGCCATTGCCTCACCAAGCACTGTCCGTTTGACAGTGAAATAGTGATATAAATTAAGGAAAATTATAAAATTAAACTTTTTACCACACTGTTTGTGCACAGGGCTCTGTATAGAGCGTCTTGCAGTCAGGTATTCCATCACAGCCTCCTGGGCAGGGCTTCCCCGAGTCACCAGAAGCAGAACCTTGGAAATGGTTCAGTTCTCAGTGGTTCTTGACAGACACATCCCTTTAGATCTTATGTTGCCTGTATTTTACAATAGTGATTTTTTTTCAATGCTCATAAATGATGGTTGACATGTGGCACTAAAGAGACATTTTGCACTTTAAAGGAAAAATTCTCTCTCCATCTTCAGCTATTGGTGCTGTGTATCTTTTTTTCCAAGTTGCTGCTGACTGAATTATATGTGTTTATTGAGTTTTGCCTTTTTCATCACCTCAACATATGCACTGTTTTTTGGTTGATGTTTTTGTTTGTTTTTTGGGGTTTTTTGGGGGGTTGGTTGGTGGGTTTTTTTCTTTTTATTGATCATGTTAAACATCAATAGCTCAACCATATGTTTTTTAAGGTGATCCCACTGCTAGTATTTTATTATTCTGTAGTAAATAAGATAACACTATTATCTTAATATTATATTATTATCCTAATAAGATATTACCTTCATGTCCTAAGAAAATAATACAGGTGCTTAAAAATCAAACAAGCCCAAAGCAAAAACCAAAGCCAAACAAAACCACAAAATCTCAGCATTTCCTGGTTCATAAGAAAGTTTTAGTTGTGCTGCTACAGATGTCAGAAAATCCATAGATTCTTCCTTTTGCCCTGGTTTGCTGGCATGCAAAAATGAAGAAAATAAAATATAACAGACCCAAAGGGTGATGTTTTTCCTCCACTGAAATTACTGCAAAGATGAAATTAAATTCTGAGGTTCTTTCCCACACTGAGCCGTGTCTGTGATAAGCGAAGTGTTCTACTGTTGGCCCCTGACAAACAGCTAGGGCCATCCAGAGGGAGTCTGGCCCTGTCTCTGGTCTGGGAGACTGCAGAGTTAAGGAGACTTCACTCTTTTCACAAATTATTGCTTCTGTTGTGTTCTGCAAATAAAATGCCCTGATGTGGCTTTTGGGTGCCTTGTCTGAGCACCTCATGTTGTAAAACATCATCCCATGAAGTCTCCAGTTGTGCTCTATAGGATCCTGATTGTGAGAAAGAAATGCTTTCCTTCGTCCAGGGTTGGCTTGGCTAAAGAAAACATTAATTCTCTAAATACTTCGTCACGAAAACTTCTGAAAACGGTATTATGTGGCAAGGAAAGCAAGTGTTTTGTTTGTGTTGCTAGCAACCAGTTTAGTCTAGCTTTTTTATCTGTGAACTATATTTCTTTTGCAGATGAGAATTTATAAGATTTCAGGGAAAAATATTTTCTAGTTGAATCCATTCCAGCTTTTGATCTGAGTAAAAACTTCCACTGTGAAAAGATATTTTATAATTGCGTTCATTTTAAGTATTAGGTAAGGGGTTTAAGATAAGGGATTTTTTTTGTCTTTGGATAGATGCACGTGATTTGAAGTTTCAGAAAACCTATTTTTATATGAACTACTATTAGAACTCAAAATGGAAGGTAAAGATTTTGATGCCTTTTGTCATTATAATAATCCATATAGAAAAATTATTTGCTAAAGTTGAATTTGTAGTGCCCATGAATGTGTGACATGGAACTTAATAGTTATCTTGTATCAGTCATGATGAAGTGACATTCGATGTGATTAATGCTCTGAAATGGCCTTTACGTATGGAATTTAAAAACGTATAATTAATTGTTCTTACATGATGGAACATGTAGTTCTGGATGGAGTCACACAATGGTTCCTCCAGACATTTTTGGGGAAAATGGCCCCCAGGACCATCAGTTTGGGGTCCAATATATGCTGCTGCTCCTGCTGAACCTGGAAATGGTTTTAGCTTGAGCTGCCCTCCGTTGTCATAATTTCATGTGAGAGTTGGGTTGGCCTCGTGGGTCCTTGATATGATCACTGTGGTCATAAACACTTCACTGTTGTTGAAGGGGTTATTCTTGTGACAAAAGAAGGGGGGAAATGCTTAAACCCACTCCCAACCAAATGAGAATCTCTGTTAGCTGTAGAAATTTCCATCTTGCTATTACTAGAGTGTGTAGTCTAGAACAAGTGTTGGTTGTCCAATTTCTACCTCTCTGACAGTGTTTTACAAGGAGATGAAGTCAAGTCCTCCTTAATTTTTTTAAATACTCCTTTCAATTTTACTTTTCTTAAAGTTTACTTAAAATAAAGAGTATCCTAAGGAGTAGGGGAAATCTGTTCCTGCTGATGAAGCTGAACAAAAAGAATAGGGATGTAACCATAGGGAGAGAGAAATCAGTAAATTTTTTTTCATATGCATTGCATTGCTGAACTTGAACTTGCGCTGATTTCTTCCTATGTGGAAATAGATTTTGGCTTTCTGTTTGGTTTGTTTCTTTAGGCTCTTGGATGGAAAGAAATGTTCTATTCATGTCTTGATAATTTATAGAAGTGTTTATGTCCTTCTATGAACTCAGCACTGCTTGGAATTTTGGCTTTACTGGGATTTTGTTGTGTTCAGTACATACATCTCGTGATGCATTGACTATTTCCATGTTTGTGGGTGGGGCACAGCACACACAGATGTTCAGATTGCTCAGATTAGGTGCACAATCTTCAATCTGTTGCTTTTTTTTAATTTGAATGGGATATAATAACTCCATTCAATGAAGTTTTTATTAAGTAGTTAGGTGTTTGGATCTTGAAGGCTTCAGCAGGTGGCTGTCAACATCCTGAAGGAATTTTTTTTTTTCTTCAAACAAAGGGTAAAATACCATCCTGAAAACAGTCAGTCGTTGTTCTAAATGAGTGCAGTGTTATTACTCACACTGGAAAATTGTTTGTAGTGCTTAGCTGGGAACACTTTTATATTTTGCCTCGGTCTAGGCATTATCTCATGCTTATTCACGTGGTTATACATTTACTTTCCAAAGAGGAAAAAAAAAAAAAGGGAGTCATGTGCAATTCTGGAGCTGTTTACTGCCAGCATATTCGGGGGGAATCAGACCCAGATTACTGCAAAACGTTGGCATGTCAGCTCCAAGGGTGTATTCAGCAGGCACTTTATAGTTTCCATTACTTCCCAAACCTAAAGGTCAGTGTTTGAAGGGAAGTAGCTCCCAAGATGAGTTGTCTTCATATCTGACAGTTATTACTCCAGACATTTAAGTTGTGCTTTATTGCAGTTTTTAAGGGAAAGCTGCAGTCTGGGCTTCACATATAGGAACAGGATCAGTTGACAGGTAGAATTAAAATACTCCCATTATGCAGCACATAATGTGGTGGTGTTTTTTTTAATCTTGGAAGTATTAATCATTTATATTTTGTTACCTTGGAACCTTTACGGACAGTAATATCACCAGCACTCCTGCAAGTCTTGCTTTTATTTTGGAGATTTTTGGCTGAAAGCACATTTATGTGGGTCTACCTTTCATAATGTTTGTAGAAACTTCTCTGGAGGTTTTTTCAGTGTTTCATGTTCATGCTACATATGCTTTGTGACTGTTCAGAAAAAGAGCTTCACTGTGCTCCTTTAAACATGGCACTTAAGTAAGCTGGGGTTTTTTCTCTAATAATTTTTGAGTTGGAAACCTGAACATAAATGAAGAATATTTGAGGGGAAAAAAGCCAACAGATTAAATTAGAAATCCTTGGCAGGTATCCTTTCATGCTTTTGGGAGACTCAAGCCTCAGACTCAAGGAAGTTCCTGTGTGATAAGTTTGTGTGCCAGTTGTTTTCTGGTAATGGCTCATGTTCTGAGCCTCTAGGAAATCAATTCTGATTTCAGCTATCTCATATAACACTTTCCCTCTGAAATCCAAATTAACACAGTTGTGAACTGTTTGTGCATTTAAACCCCGAGACCTGAATCCAGATGTTATGTCTAGAATCTGTTGTGTTACTGCCACACTATAAATTACATGAAAAACAAAGAAGAAAACAAGTTTCAATCTCCAAGTAAAGCTCATTTCCTAATTCATTTAGGGCAGGTTTTAAAAAACAATAAAAAGTGCAAGTGTTTAACCCTGCTTCCTAAGGAAACAAAGCTTATGTGGTCATGCTATGTGCCTGTGCTGACTGCCAACCCCTTAGCTCCTCCCCTTTCCCCCCAATAACTTCTGAAACTCCTGGACAATTTCAAACAGATTTGACAGGAGTAAAGGTCTCGAAGATATCAGGTTCCTACTAGTTTCATGGAAATAGGTGCCTGGATGGAGAAAAAGAGACCCTATTCATGTGCCTGCTTTGGAAAAAGCTGTGGAATGAGATCAACTGTATTATTAGACACTAGCAAATCCTCATGGGAGAGAGAAGTTATGAATTCATTAAATAAGGGAAAAGCTTTGACTGGCTTTCTCACCTTTTTAGACATGAGGGGATCCAGCTCAAGAGTCATAGCCATAGGAAACCAGCCTTCAGTCGTTCCATTGCTCACAGACCTGCTCAGCGAGGTGGGAACGCATCTGATCCTGCCTGGAGCCACAGAATTAATGAGGGAAAAGATGAAAAAAATAAAGGTCCTTTAAGGGTGTCCTGCTTCAGTCCTCTTTGTAAGCTTACTTCAGAGACAGAGGGGTAGCAGGGAGTTGAATGGACAGTATTGCCTGAAGAACAGAAGGGAATGATAAAAGAGGAGAAGCACAGAAGAGGATAAAGCATTTGGGGTGCATGCATAAAGTGCAAAGCTGCCAGCGTTCATGTGGTGAAGTAGGAAATTTCATCCCAAATCCAACAAAGTGCTTGAATTGTTGGTTCTTTACATAATCCTGATATCACTGTTTGTGGAACTATAAGGTATAGTTGCCTGTTCCATATTTATTGTTCTAAAAAGGAACTAGTGCACCTGATTGTTATAGATTTTTGCCTTTGGCTTTTTTTACTCCAATTGCTTTGATTTTTTTTTTCCTTGGTGAATTGAAAAAAAATATGTGATTACCATTGGGGGAAAAAAAACGAAAAAAAAAGTGGAAGAAATACTTCATGTTACAAGTGCTGAGTATTGCCACTGCTGTTCATGTTAGTATTCTGTGTATTTCTAATTTTTAAGGGATTCAGTTGCACAGTGGTAAAAAAAAAATTGAGGTGGGGGGGAAATTAGTAGCCGCTTTCTGTGGCTTAGCACCTTGAGAGATGAGCATTTCTATAGTGCAAATGCTCTGAAACTTTACTCAGTTCTTGGCTTTTTTGGAAGTATACCTCACTTTTTACGAAGATATGACTTGGGTCTTGCATACATACATATATATACACATATATGTATGTATGTATGTATGCATGTATATATAAGTTTAAGGTTAGAGGAAGAAGTGCTCTCACGAGCAGCATTTTTTAGAATAAGTCTGAAAAAAGGGTTTCAGAGCACTTTGAGGCAGTAGAATCACAGCCTGGGTAGATCCTGACCAGACCCTGCCACAGCTGTCAAAATTCAGTAGCTAAAGACCCCTTCAACTTGGGTGGGATTAAGCATCAGAGAAGTAGCTGATTGTATGGATATGTGAAATATGGTGTTTCTGAAGAGTGTGGAGATGAAACAAGGAAGTTTTCCAAAGGCTTTAAGGAAAGACCTAGAGATATAATGCCCTTCATGAAAGAAATCCATTAGTTCCTTGCTCAGTAGGTGTTTTTGGTACTCTAACCTATTTGCATGCCTTTTTTTTCTTGGTGGGTGGGGGATATTCAAGATTTATCTGATGTTCTTACTATTGTCATTTACCATCTTTTATTCCAAAACTATCTGGAGAACCAGGCATCCTAAAATGTAGATAATTCCTATATCCTAGTGATTCTTAAACAGGGTACCTGTGACAGGGTTAAAAGAAAGAAATGAAAAATGCGAATAGATTTATGTGACATTTGAAGACTTTCAGTATTAAGGTTTGTGTCTGTGGATTTTCACTGTCTCCTTTGACATGGTTTCTATCTGAAATTAAATGTACAGTCCTGGTCATTCACAGCCAAGAAGTGCAAGTTGAAATTGGGAGGAAAGTTGTGTGATATGAGGGATAGGGAAAGTACCATGGATGTAGACAAATCCACAAGGAGCATTAGTCCAACAGAAAAAATACTGAGAAATTCATTTATTTATAAATTATGGAGTCTGAACATGACAGAGGGAGAACAACACTGTTAAGGCAGGGAATACCATATGTTCTAGAACAAGTGGATATAAATTGGGGGGGGTGTGTGCATTTAGGAGACAAATTAGGAAAAAATGACCCAGCTAAACTAATGAGATAAAGAAATTTTTGAAAAATTAAATTCCTCTGTGATGGGCTTTATGTGACACTGTTTCCTGTGATTGCACAGAGTTGCAGGTCTCAGGAAAATTATGTTCAGATTTTGATAAAATATCAAAACTCTCAAAGAAGTTGTCATCCTCCACGTTACCAGAGCCAGGCAGTGGTGCACATTAGGAGAAACAGAGACAGGAGACATAAACCCAGAGTTCCCAGTGGGATGAAGTGGAAAAGTTGTCAACTGTGAGGCTAGTGGAGTGTCTGGAGGGGTTGTGTGGTCTCTCGGTGCTTGGAGCTTTCCAGGAGAAGGTGTTGGGACCTTCAGAGCTCCTTCCCAGTTGGTGACCCCACGAAGACCTTTCAGGATCAGAGCCTGCTACCAGCTCAGCCTGTGCTGAGCACAAAGATGGGTGAGGGGTCGAAGGGATGACAGAGCCTTGTTGGTCCCTCTGGGGATGGATATCAGTGTATTCCAGTACCTGGTGATGTTCCCAATTCCCAATTCCTGCATAATTTCCTCTACAGGTGTAACCTCCTGGCACCACAATCCTCGCAGGGCCCACAGTGCCATGAAAGTGTGTGGTGCTGCGGCTGAGAAACAGTGCAGCACTCCCCAAAAAATATCTGGGAACTGCTCTTGTCAAAAACAGTGAAGCCAGAAGGAGTTTGATTTCCAGTGGACTTGGAGCTAATAGGATGGCAATCTGGAAGGTTTCTGCAGTGTGTGGTAAACACCTGAGAGAAATTATCAACTACTGACATCAGCTGTTTTGCTCTGGAATAGATGTAATGCCTTTTCAGAGGGGAGGTTTGTTGCAGGCAGGGTTTCTGTGTTAAACTTGTTTTTTTGGAGCTGGCGATCCTATTTTTACACCGTCTGATGTAACCTGGCAGATTTCTTGGCTTCCATGGTGCTGTGTAATTTTTTCAGGCTTCCTAGAGTTTGCTGTTACAAAAGCAACTTCTGCTTTCACGTTGTCATCACTGCATTGTGCAAGCCTAGTGTACTCGTTTTATTACCCCACCCAGGGATGTCATAGTTACTGCTGAATGATTTCCCTGGAGATAACAGTGGCACAGCTTTAAAAAATCAAGACCACTCACTGATTGACTTGAGAAATAAAATGGTATAATGCTTTCCAGATTCAAGCTCATAACAATACTTTCTTTGTGTAAGTGTCAGCATCGTTCATTTGTAGGTGATATTCTTTAACCCTGTACATGAATTTTCATTAACATTTTTCTCTTTTAAATTCTTAGGTATTTCCATAGTGAAAGCTTATTTTTATCTGAGTGTTGATTCTACCTTATTTCAGTGTGTGTGTGGAGTAGGAGAGGTAGCTGATCTTTAACAGGGAGTCATAGCCTGTCTGTCTTGGCAAGAGCTCCAGCTCTCAACTGAGAAAACAAGGTTGCTGCATCTCCCATGTAAGCCACGTCTTCCCTTTATGCTGATGCCTCTGGAAATAAATTAATGCAAGTTTAACTAGTTTTAATTAAGACATTCAGTGGTTCTGTCCTGAATGTTATGGCTAATCTCTAACTCCGTAGTAAAGGATTTACTTTCAGTACTGGCAGAAGGGCATGAGTCAGGGACTTCAGGGTAGGTCTCCGGCTTTAAGTACCTTCTCCTAGCAGGAGTTTTCTAGGTGGCCATGGAGCTGGTAAGGAGGACTGGGGCACCTCTCCTACAAAAACAGGCTGGCTGATAAAATTGGGTCTGTTCACCCTGGGAAGGAGCAGGGTGTGTGGAGACCTCAGAGCACCTTCCAGTACGTGAAGCGGCTGCAGGGATGGTACTGGAGTAACAGGACAAGGGGCAATGGGTAGAAACTGAACCATGGGAAGTTTAGGTGCGATATTAGGAAGGAATTGTTCCCGGGGAGGGTGGTGAGGCCCTGGCACGGGGTGCCAGAGAAGCTGTGGCTGCCCCTGGATCCCTGGCAGTGTCCAAGGCCAGGCTGGACACTGGGGCTGGGAGCAGCCTGGTACAGTGGGAGGTGTCCCTGTCATGGCAGGGGTGGAACTGGGTGACCTTCAAGGTCCCTTTCAATCCTTCACATTCTGTGATTTCGTGATTTTCTCCTCAGAACAGGGCAGTGACAAAGGGATTTGTTGTTGTGTGTCTCTGCAGGGCTTTCCTGCTCCATCATAGGGTTCACAGCTGCTTTCACAGACTGCAGGTCTCCAAGAAGCCAGACAGGGAACTGTGCAGCTGCTCTGTGCTGGTGGGCTACTCTGCAATCTGGTTTTTTCCCCCCCTCAAATTCTTCTTTAATATTTCCCTGGTGAAAGGATGTTGCTTAGGCAATACCTTGCAGGAGGCAGCATCTGTCTGTGAGAGTGTAGGTGTTTGTGAGTGTGCCAGCACAGCCTGAAATGCTGTTCTGGGAGCACAGGGACCTCTGTGTGTCACTCAGGGGCAGGAAAAGTGGAAGCTGAGTGACCTGAGTTAGAGCCTGCAGCAGGTTCTTCAAGGTTGCCTTGTAGAATTAAATCTCTGTCATTAAGTTCACATGCTGGGAATATTTTCATTTCAAGATCAGACCTAAGTATCTTTCAAGTCTGCTCTCTCTAAAAGGTATTTGTTAATTAGTTTTCCAAAACAGAAAAGGAAAAAGTGAAATACTGCAGGTTAGGGGTTTAGTAGGAGAGAGAGACTCACAAATACACACAACATAATATATATCTATAAATATCTATATCTATATCGATAAATAAATAAATTTATATCTCTCTATATAAAAATATATCTCTCTATATATCCATTATATCTATATCTATTATATCTATCTATCTATAAATATATATATGAGATATATATATATGCTATACCCTGCCAGGTCAACAAACGACAAAATTTATCAAAATATTTTTTTCCACCTTATGGAAGTATAGAATTCCCTAAATATATTAGGGGTAAAAAATACTATTAGAAAGGATTCTTAGAACATTTTACAAATACAGAGAGAAATCATGACAAGCAAAGGAAATGTGATGAGAGTTTCCAGTATGATTTTTCTATTTTTCTTATAGATATAATGAAAAATTGTTGTTATTGGAAATTAGCTCACTGTTAGTGTTTAGCTTCAAAATCAGTCTCAGAAGAGAGGCACTGCTCTGTGAATGGCTCCTCCTTTCAGTGCATAACCTCTGATAATTATTGCCTTAGATATAGTAACTCATTTTTAATGGAGTGTAGCAATGCAAAGATTATATAGCAGATGTATATTATTTAATCCAAAATAAAAATTCACTGTCTCTACAGAAAAAAGAAACTTTCAGTTTTGGAATCTTCTGTGAAAAATATGTTGTCTCAGTTTTTAATAACTGTTACTTTCTTATGTCAAGAACATCTTCCCGTAAGCATAAGCATTTAGAAGAAAAATTAATTGACAAGCGTTCCAGTTATTTCTGAAATCTTTTGTGTCTTATGGTTGAGATCACTTCTTTCTTCAACTCTGGAAGACAAACAGTGGGCAGGGTGAGAGGTCAGGGGAAAATGACATTTTTGTGATAGGCTTCTAATTCTTGTTTTTATTTCTTAGGCTCAAAATACAGGCCTGGTGGATACACAATGACTGTGGTTTCTGAATAAGGGAAAACAGTTTTCTAAATAGATCTGTGTTCATCTTCCCGTGCCTTTAAAAAAATTAAAATTTGGAAAAAAAATATAATCCCAACAAACAATAAAACAGCTATTGAAGGGCAGCAGTGTCTCAGTCACAGTCAGTCTGTTGTCCCCTGGGACCTCTACCGGGTCTGCTCCTTCTCTGTATAAATGAAGTGTTTAGTGCTTCAGTGTTTTACATGATGTTTTCTTGAATGATCTGAAAGGGGAAGGAGAAAGCACATTAGTTACATCTGCAGATGATGCAGAGCCAGAGAGCTACAGCAGCTGTAAGGACGGTGAGAAATTTAAATTCGTCTGGGGAGCAGCAACGTGCAGGAATTTACAAAGCTAACCAAAAAAAAATCAAAACTCACCGTTACAAATTTTCAGGATCACCTCGGAAATGTGGCATGTTGCTTGTCAAATTAGCCCAGTGAGGTGTTAATGATGTTTTCTTTCACTCCTGCAGTAAGCAAGAGCTCTTTATCTTGATATCCCACCTAGTTAACTGTTTGTTGTGGTATCCTGATCTTTATCCACTTCCACTGGCTCTCCCCAGAACTGTTTCCAGTTTCACTACTGTGGTTTTGGCGATGAAGGACAAATAACTGCACTCACTGTTTCTTGGTTTAGTTGCAAGGAAAAGCTTAGCAGCGTGTGGGAAAAACTAACATCTCCTTTTTAATAATATATTTTCCCCCCACAACACTTAATTTTAACAGAATTCTGTCTGCAATTTACATGTCTGTCCCAAATTCAGAGTCCTTGGATAAGGACATAATAAAACTGTGTTATTTTGTCATCTTCTCCTCCACCAGTCCGCTTTCCAGTTTGGGATGCCAGCAGGACTCTGGGGCAAAACTGCCCCGAGATTTCTTTTTATTTCACGTTGTTTTACTCCTGCTTTGGGAACTGAGTGGGCCTGGGTGCCTTTTTGGTTTATCAGCCCCTCAGCAGGGGGCTCTCTGTGGGGCAGAGGCACTCAGCTGCAATTTGCCGAGATAGCAGCGCTGCTATTGTTGGTGCCGAGGTCTCTGTGTGGTGAACAGGAGGTGTGAAACGATTCCCTGCTAGAGGAGCAGTCTCAGAGAAGGGTTTTTGGTGCCCTTTGTAGAACGTGCCGAGTGGAGGAGGCAGAGCAAAGCCACAGTGCAGGATCACGGAATCACTGTGTGCTTCGGGGCGGAAGGCACCCTAAAGCCTATCTCGCTCCACTCCATTCCAGGGATGGGGACAACTTCCACTACTCCAGGCTGTCACATCAGTTTTGTTTCAATTAGGGCTGTGTCCAAACATTCTGTGTTTTCCTGGAGGTAGCTGTATAATGTGCTCCCCACAGCTACCCTAAATTAAGATTAGGTGACTGGGGCGGGAGGGGAGATGCAGAAGAAAACTTGTTTTGCAGAAACCTTACTATTTTTTTTTTTTTAGTTGATTTGTCAGCACCTGCATGGTGAAGGGCTTGCTCTGCTCACCTGTTGTGGGCCTCCTAGAAATGGTCCTCAGGTCTCAGTGTCTGAGACACAGAAAGCACGATGGTGAATTTTATTGTGAGAAAGTAGGAAGTAGTCAATTGCTTTGCATAAAGACCGAATTAAAGGCTAAACTAAAGATTACCTGTCAGTGTTGGACGTCAACACCTGCAGGGATGGGCGCATTCTCTGTGTCCCTGTAGCAGTGCTGGGTTTTTTTTTTAATTACAGTTGCTTTTGGAGTGTCTGCTGAGTGTCTGGCATGATTTTGGTTGTGCAGTGGTGCCAGGATTTCAGAATAATTCTAGTACTACTCACTTTAACCGGTTGTAGGATTATGCCTATTTTATTTTCTTTGTGCAGTTGAAAACTGTATTTTGTTTGTCCTGATTGAGCATATTTGCCTGTATCTGATCTCAGCTGAATATATTAAGGCATAAGACAAAAATTATGTGCTCTCCTTGCTATTTCCTCACAGTAAAAGACTGTGATGCTATTTATCTGTGCTACTGTGCCCCTCTATCTCTGTGAATTCTTTATCCAAATAGTGTGATGGTGGCTTGCAAGTGATGAAAAACAGTTTCCTTTACACAAATGTCCTTCTCTGTTAATACTGTCAGACAGCAAGTGTGATATTCACGGGGTGCACGCCAATCTGCGGGCTACTGATAGTGTAATCTAATTTCCAAAAATAAATTAAAAGCATCTCTTCATCTCTAGCCATCAGATGTACGTCAGCTAAAGACAACAGCGCTTCAGAGACAGCACATGTGAATTTGGTGGCTAATTGGAAATTAAACCTTTGGGTTTTCCACATTTCTGATAGACTGACCTTGCTGGAGAAGGTCAGGATGGTATCGCGTGTTGTGGCAGAGACTTCCACAGATAAAAGGTCTGAGTGGAAGGGCTGTTCCTAGTTTCAGGCAGTGCCTTTGAAACCTTTGTGAGCTGTTTTTACCAGACCTTTTTCAGCCAAAATTTATGCATAATATTAGTGAAACTTGCTTAAAAAAAAAAATTACCACACAACAGGCGTTTTTTGAAATTAATGTCTTTTATGTAATTTTCCATGCCCTCCCAAGTGAAATGGGAGAAAATATGAATCAAACTGCAATTCTGATTTTAATTGGTGAGGTGCCACAACACAGAGTGAACTCCTCCCTACCATGTACCACTTACATTTATATATTTTTTAAGATGTTGTAGCTGTGAATTAATGTTGAAAAGTTGGGTAATACATCTCTTCATAGAGAAATACCACAAAATTTATGTCAATTTTTTTGATCATTGGAAGATGTGAGAGGACCCCTTCCCTGTCCATGTACCCCTCACCAGCTTGCTGTTTATGCAGCAATTTCCCACTAAATTTAAGTAATTTCAGTGCCTTTTTCCTGAAAGATTTGCTTCTGCTGCAGCTTAAGCTGGCCAAAGTCACGACTGTGTCTTCCAACCCACTCTGCTTTTCTCAGAACCTGTTCGTTCAAGTTAATTTTTCTGTTGAGTCAGGCAGGTGGTGTTGCCTGTGGATGTGGAGGGGCTCAGAAACTTCCCTGGGCCTCCTGTAGGTTCTCCCAGCTGCAGGAGTGTACCTCGAGGGGGCTCAGATTCCCTATCCTCTGCCCACTCCAGAGCACCAAAGACAGGCCCTTCATTCCTGATCTGCCTTTTTTAGGATCACAACACATGTGACCCTCTTCAAGCAGCCTCAAAGTCCTTCTTCCCCTGCCTCAAACTGTTGTGTTGGATATTAATGTGTCCTCACCCAGCTTTGCATGGTTGTAGCTCAGCTGGCTTTGTATGTGTGGCTGAGCTATTATTCCTTTAACATGGTAAAAACAACATTTTTCTGTTGTTCCTCCCAGACCAGGTAAAACAAATCTGTTCAGACCTCGTGTATATCCTGTAGAACGTCCCCATTGCTGAAGAAACACAGAGGTTCATTACAGATGCTTTAATCTCACTGAATTGATGAGGCTGCCTGTTTAATTGAAGGACTCTTTTTATGATTTAAGAACTTGCTGTCTGAACCCTGGAGGTGACAACTTGCTGGCTAGATTTTACATATTAGCTGCATAAATCACAGAATCCTGGAATCCCAGGATATTTGGGGTTGAGAGGGGCCTCTGGAGCTCCCTCAGCCCAAGCCCTGCCCTGGTTCCCTGGAGCAGTGACACAGGAATGTGCCCAGGGGGTTGGGATGGCTCCAGACAGGGACGCTCCAGGCCCTCCCTGGGCAGCTGTTCCAGGGCTCTGCCCCTCCATGGACAGAAGTTCTTCCTCGGGCTGGGCTGGAACTCGGTGTGGTTGATTTGATGGCCCTGGCTCCTCAAGCTGTCCCTGGCAGCCCTGAGCAGAGCCTGGCACCATCCTCTGGCACCCCTTGGAGATGTTGGTGTGGATTGCTGGATCCCCTGGGAGCCTTCCCTTCTCCAGCCTGGCCAGGCCCAGCTCCCGCAAGCTCTGCCCATCCCAGAGATGCTGCAGAGCCCAACCCCACTCTGTGGCCCTCTGGAAATAATCAGCATGTAGATTATTCCACGTATTCCTCCATTCTTCATGTGACAAATTTATTATCTCCCTTTGAACTGCAGGGCTGTGAGGTATTTCTTATGCTCATTAAATATGTATTCAAGTTTACTGGAGCAAAGCTTTAGTGAAGTTTCTTGTACAGCTGGAATAACTCATTCTTTCCTTGTGTCCCAGTTCAGACTTGGATCTCTGAGGCTGCAGGAAGTCCCAAGCCCAGCAGGGGTGATTAAGGAACTCATTGGTTACTGCCTGGACAGCCTGGGGAAGCTACAGGCCAAAAATGAGCATCTGCAGAGGGAAAATGAAAGGCTTTTCAGCAACTGGAGCGATGTGGAGAAGAGGTGAGCTCCCAGGTGGATTCACAGGTGTCATCTGAGAAACTTAGCAGCCGTGGACAGAAATTTTTATGCACGTGAGAGGTGTTTTGAGCTCAGTTACCCACAGCTCACGTAGTTGTGGATCTCCTCCCTTTGGCAAAGATGCAACTGATACTAAAAATTTGCAATGAAAGCTGGTTTCAGCTTCAGAATTAGAAAAAAACCCCAAACACCTCTTATCTGTGGAATTTGCTTCACTTTCTTTAGGCAGCCTTTTCCCTGAATTATCTCCTATAGTTCTTGAGACTAGCAGTGTAAATTATTTACATTTTGGAGTGTGGAATAAGTTGCTGTGTGTTTCATCTGTTTCCCTTGTTGAAGCAGCCAGAATTGAAATATTAGTGTGGTATTATAGGAAAAAGTTCCATTATTTTGCAAGAGATTTTTGTAATTGCTGTTGCATTTATGATCTGAATTGTCTGTCATTCTGTAGTGAAATAATCTGTGCTTGTTTCAGTGAGTATAAAACTCTTGGCACAGAGCAGTCAGAGATTTATCTTGCTTTTCTGTAGCTTTACCTGAAAAAACACACAATCTAGGAAGACTGATGAAAGAATGCAGCTAATATGTGTTAATTTACCTTGAAAAAGGGAGCCAGCTTTTGGGAGGAGTTAGTTTTGTTTCCCTCTCATTAAAATGAGTAACAGTTTCTCCTGACAGTCTCCCTGACAAGCAAAGGGCCTCCCTAAGTAGTGTTTTACTGCCTAACAGTGTAATTGAACAATGGAGTATTGTGTGACCTGAGTTCTGTGCTGCATTAGACGCTGATGTGTAAGAAGCATTAATGCTTGTATCAATTTCCATGGTGGGGTGGCACTTTTTTCAGAGCAAACCCAAAGAAAAGAAGGAAAAACACAAAAAAAACCCAAAACCACACACAAAAAAAATCAGAGTTTCAGCACTGCAAGCTGGTGGGTTTCTTTAGCATGTTTATAGTTTGAGTAGATGAAACGTGGTTTTTCAAAATAAACAGTGAAGGTTTTATGGTCACCAGTCTTTGGCCATGTCTGTTAAATGCAGAATAAAAATAATTCAAAAAACATTTTCATTCAAGAAGTATTCGGCTTTAGGGTTTGATTTTTTGGGGGGCGGGGGGGGTTGGGGAGGTTTTTTTGTTAGTTTTTTTTAAAATTTGGTTTGGTGTGGTGTTTTTTTAAATTCTTCTTGCCACTGCCCAGCCTACCCTGCTGCCTCCTTTTGCTGTTTCACTGCGAGTTGTCCTGAGCTGAACAAAGCTGTGCCTGTCTTTGTTCCGGAGGCAGAGTTTCAGGGTTTACATTTTTGTTTAGGAGGCAGGGTTTCAGGGTTTACATGCTGCATCTCTCCTGGTGCCGAGTGGTGAAACATCAAATTCAGGACACAGAGTGTGGAGAACTGCGCTCCCGCCTCTCCCACAGCCCTGCGGGTCCTTCTGCCCACAGCCCCTCTCAGAACTTCATCAGAATTAAAACCTGGCAGGCAGGCTTCTCAGAGCTGCTTTTAATCATGGGGCACTGGGTGGAATAATTCAATCATCCCATTTCCGTCTCCCTGTTCGAATTTTCTTGACCATCACAGAGGTTTTGGTGAGCAAGTGGGTGCCTGGGGATGAGTGTGTGTGTGTGTGTGTGTACACCTCAGGGATGGATGAGTTAAAATATCAGAACTGTTCTTTTTATTCCATACAGAAAATTCAAGGTCAATTACTTCAAGGCTTGGTTGGATGGGGTTTGGAGTAACCTGGTGTAGTGGAAAGTGCTGGCAGGGCCTGGAACTGGATGGGCTTTAGGGCCCCTCCAACCTAACCCCCTTGGAGATTCCATGATAATCAAAGTGGTAAATTTTAAGTAATAATAACCTGTTGCAAAATAATTCCTTGAACAATAAAAACGACATTTCTGGTTGGGGCGTGAGGTATGTATTTTGTTATCAGGTGTCTAAAATCTGTGTAGACGAGCCAAATTCAAAATAGCTGCTTATTTATGTGGTGGTCAAGTGCAGTGACAGTATACTTAAACCACAAGCAGATTATAGAAATGCAAGCTAGGTATTTTGGGCTTGAAACTGAGTCCTCAGCATTAGCTCATCAACATTGCATACCACTGCCAGTGCTGGGGGAAGGGTGAATTTGAGATGCAAGGGAGCAGTGCTGTGAGATCCAGGAATTATTTCAGAGCACTGGGAGCAAGGATGAATACCAGAGATGCTGAATTATTTCCTTCATCATGTTGGAGTGTGACGGATGCCAGTAATAATTAAATAAATGCCATTAAGTTTCATAGCTCACCTTCACTTCTGTGTGGTTGCTCTGTGATGAGGGAGCACTTGAAATCTTGTTTTTTATTATTAATTTCTCAGTTTGGTTTTGGTTATAGTCCCCAACAGTGGTTGATTTCAGTGGGCTGTGTAGGATTTTTGGTGCCTGTCACTTTGGGTTCATCTGGCACATGAAAATTATTGCAGAGAGATCCAAGAATGAACAAATCAGGACCACTGCAGCCATGAACCCCCATTTGGGTTCATTGTGCTGGGACCCTGTCTCTGAGACCAGCAGCTCCTCCCTTTGGCCTGGGGAATAGTGTTTAGTGGCACAAGGCACACACAGGCAGCAGCACGTGAGGAATGGCCATTGCAGTTTGTGTTTGCAGCCGCTGAGGTGTTGGAGCTCTGCTCCGTGCTCACACAGCTCAGGTGGTGAATGCCTCAGTGAATCCTGAAGGCTCCACAGAGCCACCCCACCTGCACAATTAATACATCTCTGTTCTCAAAACCATTGCGTTTGACTATTCTCTTCTAAAGTATCAGACATGCCATATAATAGAGTACTTCAAAGCCTCATAAATTGCAAATACAACATTAATGTGATACTCTTGTGATATTCTGTGCTTTTACACTGAGTTTTGTGCCAAATTAATGCCATTTCTATATCTGGAGAATGCATTTGGATGGGGATAACTTCGAATAATGGAGGAAAAATCAAAAAAGGGTGTTCACGTAAATGAAAACAACCATACAAGATTAACTGATGGCATACTATTAATTGGTTTTGCCCAGAGGGAAGAGTTATAATATAATATAGAATTAGAATATAATATTCTTATTCTAATATTCAAGATGCTAATTTTTTTTGCTCCAGAGACTAAAGAAACTGGCCAGTCTTGTAGTAGGTTTTTCTACCAGCCTACTCACAGTCCAGCAGCATCAGCTTTTTGCTTCACTGGAAGTTTCCATTTACTGGATTTTCATCAGGGGATGTCTTTGCAGCGCTCAAGGGCCTCACTGAAGTTACCCTAAATGGCACTTTTTTGGCCAAGTCAGCCACATTTCTCAATGTTTGAACCAGCCTCAACTGCTCCAACACAAACCAGTGCCTTGGCAAAGTAAAGGCAGAGGGCCGCCACTTTCCCTGGTGGGAGAGAGGAGATTACTCTTCAGGATTTGATACAGACAAGATTAGCATATTTTAGACAAAATCCTTTTTTCCCCTTCATTTTTGTGTATAGAGACATAATTAGTATCAAGCATGTCCAGGCTCTTCTGGGCCCTGCATTAAGGTTTATGATTCTTTGAGAATTGTCTGTTTGTTCCCCACTAAACAGTTAACTTCCCTTTTGTAGGTGGAAAGTCTCCTGGTATCTGATTAGTACCTATGATCTTTCATTTAGGAATTATTGAACTGATCTATATGGTAATGATGTTCTGCTATTTGCATTTAAATTAGATGAATTATTTATCAACTATCAAGCATATCCCTAAAGCATTGCATAGTAGACTTAATACTCTATGAGATTTTTTTTTCTTTTGCTATTGTCTTGCTTCTTACATCATATATGGTTTTGATCTGTGAACAAAATAATTAGTATTTATGTAGGAAGTCTGTTGAAATCTCTTACCTTATAAATTAGTATTTTTAAAGTCTGTTACATGTCTGGGTTTAATAGCATAATAAGCCTTCTAAACTTTTTTGCAGCTTTGCACAAGCTGGTGAAAAAATGTTTATAAGTTATGACTATTTGCTGTATTTACCATGATCAGTAAGATTAATAAGATGTTTATTTGCTTCTTGTGTACACAGCTAATGAAATGTTTGTGGTGCAACCCAGGGACTGGAAGGTTAGGAAATGTAAGAAGTAAATACAGAACTACATTTGCCACAAATCACTTGATTTGCTGTGCTAGTGTTTGCTTGGATTCCAGTTTTGCTTATGAGACTTTGTACACCCATATTCTTGATTTAGTACTTCCATTGTGCTTCCTTTATTGACATTCACCTAACCACAGGTACATACTAAAATTTTTAAAAAACCTGAGGAATATCTTACTCTGAAGATATTAAGAGCTTTTAAACAGTTTTATATTTTGGAATTTTTTCCCTTTTCAAATATATTTCACACCAGTGTGTGATCCAGATTTGAGACCTGTCAAGCTGAATCGTATCTATTTATAATCTCATTATGTCTATCCTGCTAAGGTATGCCCACTGTGGTGGTTCAGCACTGAAAATAAAGAACACTTGCCTGTTTAAATTTTAGTTGTCTCAGATGGGGGTGTGCAAGAACCTACAAAAAAACCCCAAAACAAAACAAAACAAAAACCCAAAACAAAACCAAAAAACTAAACAACCCAAAAAAGCATGAAGAGAAAGGTTCCCGTTTAGTAACTTCTCCCTTTTGGAAGCAATTTCATTGCACATTTCTGTGGAAAACCAACCAAAAAAAGCTTTTTCTGGCATGTTGGAGACACAAGGGGCTGGACCATTGTTGCATGGTTTAGAGTGGAGATTCCTGGCTGGTCTCAGGACAGAATTTCCTTCCAGGAAACAGAAGAATTGGAGTAACAGTTGATTTTGTACTGCAGGCTGGAAAAATGTGTGGAAGCCAAAGAGGAGCTGGAGGCAGACCTTTACAGCAGGTTTGTGTTGGTGTTGAATGAAAAGAAGGCGAAGATAAGAAACCTGCAGAGGTTGCTGAGTGAAGCAAAGGAATCTCCAGTGGATGCCAAATGTGCCAGGTATTTAATTTCCTTGGATTTCTTGATGTGGTACCTGGTGAATACTTGAGTTTGTCTTAGTTCAGTTTCCATTTCCTGGGCCCTGGCAGTGAGTGATAGCTCTTCCTGGCTGAGTGCTGGGTTATCCAAACCCATCCCAAAAGTCGTGGGAGAGGAGGGTTCTTCTGGCATCCCTGCACATTGCTGTGGGTGCTGTAGCCAAAGAATGAGTGTCTGATGGATCTGTCCTGTTTTCTACTGGGCTGCAGCTGATTTTCCAATAAGATCATGTCCCTGCCATTTCTGTGCATCTTAATTTCATACACATTCTCCCTGAATTGTTTAATTCCCTCAGGAAACAAAAAAGATCTTAATTGTTTCCCTTTCTTTTGATGTTTTTAGGGATAGTATGCCTGCTACTCAGGTGGTTATAAAGAGAGAAAATTACTACGATGCCAGCACTGATGAGGAAAGTGAAAATCTACCACAGGCCTCGCTGCCATCAGGTAGGAGAGAAAGCATTGTCTTTGTGTGATACCACAGACAGGCTTCATGAGAATAAACCCTAAGGAAGGCGGAATGCTACCTGACAGATTGCTCTGTGACAAGCCAGCCAGCAAGCCTTAAAAACCCCTCTCCTGAAGCAGAGTACAATACTGGCATTTTCAAATTAGAGAGGGGAGGTTTAAAAGCACGTTGCACGAGTGAAGGCACTGTCATTTCTTGCAAAGTGACAAATTGCACACTTTGCAGAACTAATGACAGTCTAACAGTGTCTGAACCATCAACAATTCCATTTTAAATTCTAGGAATCATGATGTGCGTGCCGTGATTGATAAAGTGTAAGAGGTAGTTCCTGACAGTTTCAATGGCGTTTAAAAAGGGGAAAGAGAGGAGGTTTAACAGCTATAAAAAGAGCTCTGTGCATAAATGGAATGGAAGTGTATTTATAGCAGAATCCACTTTAATTTGTCAGAGAATTTTTGGCCTTGTGAAGATGCTCATGAAACTTAATCTGATAAATTTTTCCAGGACTAGAGCCTTCTAAAGTGTGTGGGATGCAGTGATGGCCCATTATACAGTACAAGATACTGATCTGTGAACCAGAATTTTCGCATGTTTGTGATAAACCAGTGGGGATACACGGGGCAAATGCTATCAGAGTTTCCAAACTGCATTGGTAGTTGTAATGTGGTTATAGGTATGGATGGATATATGTGTAGAAAAATATATATATAAACTTCCCTTCAGGTCTGCAAAGGTCGCTGTGGGTTCTCTCACAGGAGCTTTTTATTTCCACCACAGGTAAAGGTAATCTAGACAACAGTGTGTTCCTGTAAAACAGCAATTTTCTCTGCGCATGGGGAACCAGAAGTGTTTAAGGCCCTGCTGCCAGTGGCAAACGGCTTTGTCACTCCTGTGGGCCTGTTGGCTGAGGAATTTCTGGCTTTATGTCAAGTAGGCAGAGCTTCAGACAAGTGGGAGGAAATTGTGATCATGGAAGGAAACAATTTAATGTTGCACTGTGCTCTCCAGGAGTCTTTGCTTTCAGGTTGGAACTAGTCAGTTCAGATAACATGGTGAGAAATACTTTGTTTTGTGAAAAGGCAAGGAGAAGTGGAAGGTGTGGAGCCTCTTTCTGAATTCAGTGGGGCCTGACTAGCTCAGTGAGAGTTTTGAGACAGAGATATGTATTTACTAATGGAAACAACACCCACTGTCCTGCTCAGGCAATCATGAGGGACTGGACTGATGAGGGTTACAGGAAAATGCAGCAATTGTGTTTTTATTAGAGTTACAAACAAAAAATGTGGGGTTTTTTGAATTTGAGGGATGCGATCCTCAGGGTTTTGATCCTGACTGCAGAGTTCAGCTGCAAAATTTGCAGGTAGCTTGAAGACTATCAACCTAATTCTTTGGGTAACACACTCGAGTTTCTCAGGGCAGTGTGGAGCCCTCACAAGGAGTATCCCTTGGGTCAGTTGGTGCTCTTCCTGTGTGCACAGCTTTCTCTTTCAATAAACAGTAGAAGGCACAAGTGGGTGCTGAATATCTGAAGTCTGGCCTAGAGTTTTCACATTCAAGAAGAGGCAGACCATGTCTTCATGGAGAGTATAGTGATTCAGGGAAGAGTGGAATGAGTGCATAATAAAGGTGATGGAAGCATCAGGGACTGTAAGACATAAAAAATAATACAGATTGTTGTCTTGAACATTGTTCATTTTCTTTTTTTCTTTTTTTTTCTTTTTAATGGTAAAAGGGTGAGATGTTGTCCTGAGTTTTGCAGTTTGTCAGTGTTTCTCTTTGCTGTGATACTTTCTCACACTTCTTCTGTAAACATGGCCATGGTTTCTTAACAACTATCTATGTTTTGCTAACTGTCTGTGTTGTTTATCAATTTACTATCCTGGGTGGAGAAATATGATAGACAGATGCTTTGACCAATGGAATTGAGAGGTGGTCATGTCTACCTCCAATCCACGGTGATTTGTAAAAACATATAAATAAAGGCAGAGGGTTCTGCCCTCTCTCTCTTTTTGCCCTCTCCGTCTGCTGTCTCTGTGTGGTCTTTTATTTGGCTCTCCTTTGGGCTCCTCGGCCTAGCCGGCCTGACCCAGTGCTACAACAGATAATGTTTGGGGTGTTCTTTTCTGTTTATCTTACTTTTCCTATGTCTTATTCCATCATTGAATTTCTTTTCCTTTTGGACTTGAAGTGTCATTGCAGGAGTCAATGAGAATTAGAAGATCATTGAAGTAATTTTAGTAGATGTTGGTGAAAGCCACAATCCAGAGAGAAGATCATAAATAAAAAACTTCTTTGAAGGGAAGTGAACACAGTTGTGTATCTGCACACAAAATGCATTTGTACAAGTGCATGTCCAAATAATTCACTGTTAATGGAAAAAGCAGCAGTGCTCAGCAGGTGATTCAGTTTCTGTTGGGAGGAGAAAACCAGGGGTGGTTCTATCACAATTTAATTCTGTTCTATGAACTCATGGGGATGTGACACAGAAGCTGTGAAAACCAGACATTGCAAAATTAGCCAAAAAAATCAGGATTTGCTGAGCTGCAGCAGTTAAAACTCTGTCCAAAGGGTTTTTTTAGCCACGAATAATTGTTTTTCTCCCTGAATTCTTGGGGCACTGAGGGTATTCAGGTGGATTTGGAAGAAAAACCTGCTGATGTTTATTAAAAGAAAATTGAATTACACATTTAGTTATCAATCTGGTGTTGATTCCATGCAAATACTGTAACAAGACCCAATGAAGAAAAAAAAATATTAAGAAAATGAGTAAGAATGATTAATTGCAATCTTTATAAAAGGGCTGAAAGTGCAGCCTAAAAGTTTACCTAAAATTTCTTCTTTTTTTTTGGCATTTCCATTTGTAGGTATGATTTATGGTTTGCTTTTTGACAGCAGTTTTGTCTTTGTAGCTGAAAGCAAAGATCAACTGAAACATGGTAGTTTTTGTCTTACCTACACACTGCTGTAGTTAATACTGTATTAACTAATACATGAATATGCAGTTTATATTGTAAAAGAATAAATTAAAATTGAATTACTAAGTATTTTAAAGCACTCAGAAAAACAGCTGATGAGAAGTATACCCTTTATAAATAGTACATTTATCAATAATAAATTTGTAGATAATAATAATCTATAAATAATACTGTATGTGATTCTATACAACAGCTTTGCCCATCATGCCATGAGCACGGGGGGAATTTATTTGAAATACTGTTTAGGGCTGTGAATGTGAGGTTGGAAAAGGCATGGAACTCTGGTTCTCACTGCAGTTCCATAAATTCTGAGGCAGCAGCTACAGATGATGTGTCAGGTCCTTGAAGTGCCTGTGAGTTCCTGCTTGGGAGAGGAAGGAAGAGATGGAGGAAATCCTGCTGCTGTTAAGGAGTTCTTCGTGGATGGGGTGTCAGGAATGTTTCTTGGGAACAGGACAGGGTTGTTTTTGGTTTGTCTTGCTGTGGTTTTGCTCCAGGGTTGGTGAGGTTCTGTCTGAGTTATCAAATCCAAGTGTAGTTGTTATTTTCTCTGCTGGTGAAGTTCCACCACCTGGAGCAGACCTGGAAATATCACAGAAGTGTGGGGTGGGATGAGGCTGTGGTTCTCTTCGTGTGCTGGTGCCAGCTGGTCTCAGTTTTTCTTTAAGGGAAAAAAAAAACCCCACAAACCCCAGAAACTGCCAGCCTGTGTTTCTCTTAGCCCTCAGGAGTGCCTGGGTGAGTCAGCATGATGCCCCACACCGATGGAAGAGGTGTTTCTGTCATTTTAGGATGCAGAAACTCTTACTCTAGTGAAGGACCCACTACTACTGTTACTGATTCCTATTTCTTCCCCTCTGTGCTGAATTTTACTGGCTTTGTGTACTCCAGCTACTGAGCCCTCCCTCCTAGGGACCCTGCAATGACAATATCAGACAAATAAAACATCACTTGGTGCCATGGCTGGCAATCCTGGCTTTGTCCTGCAAATCAGACCCTTTCATTAACTGGAAAATGCTTTAGTAGTGCGCGTGTCAGGAGGGTTTTGAAACATGAGTAAGGGTAGGATAAACGTTCCCCTTGTCTGCTGCCTTCCCAGGAGCCTGAAAGGTAGATGCAGGGTAATGGTTTACTCCTCACAGTGCTTGGAAAGTGACCAGAAAAGAGAACGTTATTCCTCCTCCCAGGTAAATGACAAAACTGCAGGGAAAGATTTAATTATTACAATCTATAGTAGATATGAAGGATAACACAGCAGGTGGAATGTAAGCAATGGAAGAAATTACTTTATGATTTATTATTGTTACTTTCAGCTATAAATGCTATTATATGTGTCTGCCTCTGGACAAAACAAGGCTGCTGTGCACCAATTAACAGTCAGCTTGCATCCTCTCCATTTTATTTTCTCTTGTCCCTAAATTCTTCAGTTGTATTTCCCATTATAATTGGTACCAGTTACCTCTCCTTAGGGTAAGGAAGGATCTCACGATGTGCCCTGTTGGATCAAATAAAATTTTACGATCTGTGTTTCTTGCCAGGCGTGTGTGGAAATATTCCATATTTCATCAGACGTGCAGTGCTCGCACTTTTCCTGCATGTTTGATGCCGAGGACGGGCTCAGAACTGGTTGGAATAAATTCCCTGTGGAGCCCACAGTAAATAAGAGCAAGCACCTTGCCCTGTCCCACTGCCTCACCATGCAAATGTTCTCACCCCCTCCCGTCAAGCCCCGGCCTTGGGGATTGCATGTTGTGCCCTCAGGCCTCCGTGGCCCTTTAAATTTAATTAGCTCTCCTGTGTAGTCCAATCCACCGGTGGCTTGGTGCTGCTGGTTAATAAGCTTTGATCCAAGTTAATAATAATAATAATAGTAATAAAAAAAGCCTGTTGTAACAGCGCTAGGCTGTACTGCGCAGTTACAGTTTCATCTGTGAAGGCTTCTCTTTAAAAGTGTTTTTAAGGAGTTTTAATGCTTAGCCATTTTAATTTTCCTCAGGCTTAAATTATTTCTCTTTTTGTCAAGCTGTAATTAAAAGTGGTTCATCCCAAGGAATAATCTCATTTCCCTTTCCCTTAAAGCTGTAGATACCTTTTTTTTTCTCCTTCCCCCTGAAACTTGATACTGATTTTTTTCCCCCCACAACCTGATGGTTTTATGCCTCTGAAATACCTGTGGCTGCCAAACTGGTTTCCCTCTGCCTTATACCAGGTGCCATGAATAAAATACATTTACAGTTCAAGTATCAAGATGTTCCATGCCCCTATAAAAATCCTATTGTGAGTATTGCACTAAGAGGGGTTTACAATGTATTACTCTGACACTTTACTATGAAAATTATCGAAATTGCTTACATCTCTGCATACACCTTCTTATTGTTCCTGCTTCAGCATATAAAGTGATGTAGCTGAACGTGGTTGCCCCTAAACGAGTCATTATTCAGTGAAATTATATAACTGACAGAGTCAGGTTTATGCTGTGCTAGGACTGTTGAAAGTTTGGTGATTGACCAGAAAATTTGAGTAGCTACTAATCACACTGCAGGGTTAGGTGCAGCAACATTGACTAATACAAAATTTAAAAATGTTTGTTGTTGTATTATCTATGCACTGCTAATTGTTGCACATAAAAGAACTTTATTTCCTTGGTGAGTTGTAAAATCTTTTCAAGTGCAATTTAATTTCTGCATAAATCATCAAATTAACTGTCTTATTATTATGTTTAAGTTAAATTGTAAGACCCTTATTCTAGAATCCTTTTGAGACCAAGCTGATGATTCCAAGCTTGATGCACACCCATGATTATTGTGTCGGTTTTTTTCTCCTCACCTGAAAAACCAGGGTAATTTCAACAGTTCAGCAATGTGCACTTTGAACAGAGGTGGAATTATTTCATTTTTGGGGGTGGGGAAATGTTAATAAACTCATGCAAAGGAGAATAAATAACATAAAGCTCAAGTTCTTCAATAAATAAATCAAAATTAAATCAATCAATGAAGCAGTACCTTTATAAATGTTATCTCCTTCCATGAACACATAGGTTTCCCAACCCTATTTTGACACCTGTTTGTGGAGAGTTTACCTCCCCAGCTGTGAAATTGCAGCATCAGAGGTGCTGGAGCAGTACCACGAGCTCTGCCTCGCCCTCCTCCAGTGCACAGCCGAGGAGCCACCGCTTATCAGGTGAGCAGGAAATCCTGCCAGCCATCAGCAAACCATCCCAGCTTTTGTTTCTCCCTGTGCCTCTAATCCACAGTCCCTGTGTTTGTTTAGCGCCCGGGGTAATGGTCCTTTCGGGATCTGGTGCAGTTAAAGGACCTGGCAGGGATTGTTTGTTTTACACCAAAACATTCTTCAATGCTTGTGTTATGGGCCATAGGAATGGCTGAATTCAGTGCACAGTGAAATGCGAGCCTGCCAAGGAAACCTCTGTCAAACAATTTCATTTTGAACTTTATCCTTCCACTGTCCCAGGCTGCTCCCAGCCCCAGTGTCCAGCCTGGCCTTGGGCACTGCCAGGGATCCAGGGGCAGCCACAGCTTCTCTGGGCACCCTGTGCCAGGGCCTCCCCACTCTCCCAGGGAACAATTCCTGCCCAGTATCCCATCCATCCCTGCCCTCTTGCAGTTGTAATTCAGAGAGGAAGAAACAGCATCAAAAATATTAAGGTATATTTCATTATATACTAGAAACAAGATAATTTACATGCAAATAACACAGTGCAATTGCATTTCCTTCTCTATGGAAAATATATTTGTACTTTAGAAGAGTTGACAATTGTTTTAGCAGTGTTGGCCCTTGGAGAAGGAGCCAATCAAAGAGAAGTATTGGTTTCTGAGGAAAAAAGGTTCCCAAAAGGGTGGTGATGCTGAACACTGGGATAAAAGCCCTCATTTTCAGCTCGGGAATGGGCTTCCTGTCAAAGCCAGCCAGCAAATCCTGGGTCCTGCAGGTGCTGGCAGACAGGGACCAGCACATTTGTGCAGAGTTTGCTGCAACTTGTGGCAGTTCCACATTCTGTAACAACTCTTCTGATGCTGAGTGGAGTATTTTGTAGGCTGCCTCCACATTTCCTGTGTGTTTTGGTGGGCAGTGGGCAGTTCCTAGTGCTGTTTGCCCACTCCAGTTTATTTTTTATTTGGAGCGTGGCTCTCCCTGGAAGGGCGTTTACTTGGCCACCTGTGTAACGCTCACTGCCATAATTACCTGAATGACTTCCTAGCTGTACTGCAGTGTCGCATCCCAGCAAACAACCTGTCCTGGTTAAAAGCTGGGTTGCTCAGGATCACACTAAGCCCTGAAGTTGTTCCCTTGATTTATTGCTTCTCCAGGTTAAAGCATGCATCTTCATTTTTGACTGGAAGTTTTCTCAGCCAGGCTGCACCCTGTGAGTCTGATGGGTCTTTGCTGGATTTCCCCGTTTGGCTTTGCTTCCTGTAGTCTTTTTTTCGTGTCTTTAAGCCCAATGAGAACTTGCCGGAAAACAGATTTTACACCCAAAAATGTCAAAATCATCACACTATCTAAAATAGGAATAGAAAACTGTATTATTATAATCCTTTAAAAGACCTTTGATTAAGAAGGAAATCTCTTTGCTCCATCTAAAAGTCATGAATGTAATATTCCCATAAACTTTTTTTTTACTTATTCCCTCCTCCTCTTCTCTACTGCCCTGCTTTTTTTACTGAATACTTTTGTTATTTATGTCCACCTCAGGTAAAAGGTACCATCCTAATGGCACCCTCCTATGTGTCCTCTAGCTTTTATTCTTAAAGTGGCACATAGATCAATCTAAGAGACACTGAGGGTGAGGTGATAAAGTTGTACTAGAAAAGTTTGCTTTACTCAGTGCAAACCCTAAATGATAGCACTAAACTGATACATAAATTTCACATAAATCATTTGGCATGTTGCTACACTTCCTGGAAAGCAGTTTTGGGGTTTTTTTGTCAGTCACTGTACTGGAAAGTTGAGAGGTTCCTTTTCATCTTTGGGATGAAAGGCTCTTCTCAAGGACCCTTTTCCTCAAAATCCATAATGCTGTGTACATCACATACACAAGTTTCATGCAGAATGCTAGAAACTTGTGAAACTTGGAAGGGGAAAAATGGCTTTAAAATAATGCAGAGAAAATAGGGACATGATATCTGTATTTATTACTCCAGTTTTGTTGTGCATTTTGCTGTATTCTGCTTGGTTTTGAAGGTTAACCTGAACTCATTGGTTTGTGGACAGCAGGCCAGGTGACCTCATAATGGAGCTCTCAGGTGCACACCCCCTGTTCAGGCAGGTCAAACATGAAGTTACACACTCTAAAGGACAACTTTCCCTTAAGTGACCTGATAGAGGGGAGGTGTTTTCAAAACTGGAGCTGTCAGCAGCATCTTAAAATGTTTTTTTTTCTTACTGTATAAATTAAAAGTAATAAAGGGTATAATGCCAAAGCAAAAGTATTGTAAACTCTGAGTTTTGCTTTTTTTAATTGGGTGGAGACCAGAACTCAACATATCTGAAACAGAGAGTGTGTATTTCCTTATACATATAAATACCTCATTTATTTACATTTTTTAACATCTGATTAATGTTATTTTTTTAGGACACACAAAACATGACACTTGTGAATGCTTTGTGAAGACTAAAATGCCAAGTTAAGAGGTTTAGAGCTCTAAATTTAAATTCAGGAAAACAGGTGCAAAACCCACTCTGGGCATCCTGAGTACGACCCTCCCCTCTTAGAAGCTAAAGATCTAACTTTTGTTTAAAAAAAGGTAGATTTAAATAAAAATATGCTCACAGATGGATTCCTCTTCCTGCAGTTTTCATCTCCATTTCACAAGTCTTTATGCAATGACAGCTTTGCTCCTGTTCCTGTGAGCTAATAGGTGTGATTGTGATCACCTAGGACCAATCACACTGAAATCGTTGGGCCCTCTTTTAAATTCTTCCCAAATTGAAACCCAGTAATTCACTTTTTCCAAGAACTCAGCTTGCAGGAGAACACCTTGGAACAGGGCTTTGTCTCAGCTGAGCCTGGATCTTCCAGGTGTGCTCACCTAGCTGCAATATTGTTCCTGCCCATACAGCCCCCAGATTTCCCTCTGTTGATCCTGCAACTGTCTCCAATTCCATACAGGAAAAGCAGGGTTTATTTGGGATTAGCCATACTATGAGCTGTTGTCTCAGTCAGGGAAAAAAACAGCTCTTTAATCTATAGCCAGGTGTTGGATTCTCATAAGGATACTCATTACCTGGGTTCCTGGGAGAGGAGGGTCAGGTCAGCAGTATCTGATTGCCAGCAATTTCCTTAAGACCTTTCCTGGTTAACCTGTCTGAAATCCCCAGCGGTTCTTTCAGGGGCTCTGCAGTGGGTTATTTCAATTTTGTCCCACCATCTCCACATGGTGTGAGTGCACCTCATCTGCTGAAAGCTTCAAAGCGAATAAAAAAAAATACGAGAAATTGTAAATATAAAATAAAGCTGTTGTGTACTCCCTGCTTGATTGTTTACTTCATTACACCTCAACAAATATTAACTTCTCTAGTTAAGCATGAAATTTGGTCTGCATTGGGAGCAGTATCATTAACTAAATGGCTCACTAGTAGCTCGTTGCTCCTTCAGGAAGCATCAAAACATTTTGGGGGCAATCTTTGAATTCTAGCAAGACTTTGAGAGTTTTGATGAAAGTGTTCTTTTTTGTGAGTTTTGTTGTTTTTATTGGTTTTGTGTTTGTTTTCTTTTGTTGAAGAGGTGAGGAGAAGAAAGCAAGGAACAGCCACTTCCATGGAGCTGCCCTGCGGCCCGGGGGACAGGGAAGGAATACGTGATGACATTTGGGTCACATCTCTGAGAAGGGAGCCAGTGGCTTCTTGCATCATTGATCAGCGTGTGAATGAGGGGAATGAGAATGAGGCAGGCACCAAAATCTGTGTGTTTGTGATGGAAACAGCCCTACCTGACAGAGCCCCTGACACCTACTGGGGTGCAGTAACAGCTCCACGGCAACCTCGGGAAAATCTCCTGGAAATGCTGATTTTCCAAAGCAGCTGCATGTTTTGAACCCCTGAGTTTCCCTTGTTAGCTAAGGCACTTTGCTCTTGGCTACCAGTGACTCCTGTTTTCCACATGTGGAAGACTTGCAGTGTTTTTGATTGGGATTTGCAGGAACACCACCTTGGTGTGGGAAGGAGAAAAAAAATAGGACGCGCAATACAACAAGGATATTTGGGAATAGATAATTTTCTTGGCCAGTCTGTAAAAATCCCACAAAATCCACGAGACAGGGTTGTGTGAAGATCACACAGAGTTATTTGGGTTGGAAGGGACCTTGGGAATCACCCAGTGCCACCCCTGCCAGGGCAGGGACACCTCCCACTGTCCCAGGTTGCTCCAAGCCCCAGTGTCCAGCCTGGCCTTGGGCACTGCCAGGGATCCAGGGGCAGCCACAGCTTCTCTGGGCACCCTGTGCCAGGGCCTCACCACCCTCACAGTACCTATGGTTTTCACCTGGCAGATTTCCTTGGTGTGTAATTGCTTCACAGCACATAACAAGCAGTTCAGTTTTTGTTCAGTCCTCGTGCTAAGCAGAGCTGGGTAACAAGGGCTGTCCTTTGAGCTGAATCAGCTCCTCTCCCTGTGCTGTGAGACACCACTGGCTCTGCTTGCCTTCAGCTGCCATGGGTGTCCAGAGGTGAATCTTCACCCACACCTCATTCCAGCGCTGCTCCTTGGTCAGTTAGCTCTAAGAGCACTGGGTTTGATGCTGTTTTGGTTTTTGCCTTTTTTTCTTTTATATATTCTCTGTATTCTGTACACATATATTTAAAGCTCTGTAGCTCATTATTGCATTAGTGGCTGGTTTTCCCAGTAGTTTTCCATGCCCTTTCCCTGGGCACAAAGACAAAATGAATTCCAGGACCCCTGTGCTACCTCGGCTCTCCCTGGCTACCAAGGTCTGCAAGACATTTTCATAAACAAAGTACAACCAGTACCAAAGGCGAAAAAGCTCCAAAAAAGAAGCTTAACCTAGGAAAAACTTGCATCACCACTTGTGCTCCTAATTAGTGCTTTTTGTGTCAATTATGCTAATTTACCAGACTTATAAAATTGTATATACCCCTGTCAAAATGAGCTTTTATGAATACTTCCATAACTGTCCCTGAAAGCCTCCAAATAGAAATCCACTTTTATATTACCTCCTATACTAAAACTATCTCGAGTTTCATTTCCAGGTTGGGAAAAAGGCAACAGGTTCATACCTGTCCTTCACCAAATCTGTCCCCTGCTCACCCCTGGCTTTACCCAGCACTGCTGATACTGCCTGAACACACCTCACCTGACAACAACAAATCTGAGTCAGTTCCCAGCGCTAGCTCGTTTCACACCGAGGTGTGCTGGATAACGCTCCCCATGAGCACTGCTGCCTGTTGGTGTGGTTGCTGCCTGGAGAACGAGCCTTTATGCAGCACATCCAAAACGTGGTGATGCTCCAGTGGAAGCTGCTTTTAAATTGCACCTGATTTGATTTCAATCCTGTTACCAAAAAGGTCAATTCTAACATCATTACCTACAGGGATTTTTAAAAGAAAATGAAATTTTGGGTCTGATGGGAAATGCAGGTGGAGTTTCAGGTTAAATGGCTTTTCAATCATTTCACTGTACTGTCATTCATTTTTCATATGATGTGCCCTATTTTTATGTCACCTGGCTAGTTTTTTCTGTCCCTCCCATGTTTAAAACTATTTCATTAACCAGGGAAATTTAGGAACATGTTCTTCCAAGTTTCTGTAGCTTCTGAGGACATTAACAAATCACTAACCAAGCAAAAAATGCCATCAAGATAGAGAAGAAATTTAAATACAGCTCCCCTCTCTGTGCCCAGGAGGGATAAGCTCCTATTGTGCACTTAGCTTAACTTTTCATCAAAGTGGAGAACAGAGAACTATTTTCTTTCTGGAACTTCTAGCTTAAACTTCCAAGAAATGATTGAGTCTTATAGCTTTTAGGGAAATGTAAAAAGTGCTCCTGCCCATCAAGGACTTGATAAAGATTTTTGGCACTTGTGACATAAATGCATCTGTCTTTTCCCTGTGATCAGAAATGGAGGCGGTCTGTGAATGATGGAAATGTGATCTTCGATTTCCCACTTCCCTCTGCCTAAACTGATTTTTTTCTCCTTTTTTTTGAGAGAGAGAGAGCAATGAAAGGTGTTGCACAGCTAGCCATCTCACTGAGCAGCTGACTTCAATTATTGTGGGCTGATGACATTGACCACATCCCACCCAGGGCAAAATCAGATCTCTGCCACGAGTCCTGACGTCTTGGGAGCCTTCCCTGTGAAGCAGGACAAGGAATAGAAAATTCTCAACTGAGGATTTTTGAGGGCTGTGGGTGCTTTCAGGCTGTCCTTAAGATATTTGAATCATGTGATTGATGCCAGTCATTTTCACAAAGCATCAGCAAGGTCAGAACTGTGATTGGCCTTTGGTTGGGTGCCTGTATGAGTGAATGATGTCACTTTCTAGGTTATTGAGCTGCTTCCTGATGTTTTGTGCTTTACTCTCTTGCAACACTTGGGTCAGGAGCTGCCAAATGAAAAAGTCTACTCTCTTTCCAGGCACATGAAGATCAAAAAGCTGTTTCAGTGTCTGAGAACCTCTTGGTTAGGTTTGTAGCATAGTTAAATTTTGATAATCTGAGAAAATAATAGGCGGAAAATCACATTCTGCTGGAAACAGGCATTGTTCCCACTTCATCCTGAGAGAAGGAGGGACTTGTCCACCTCATAGAAACATGGAATTATAGATTCACAGAATCACTAAGATTGGAGAAGACCTCAAAAGTCACTGAGTCAGATGGTTAACCCAGCTCTGCCATGTCCCTAAACACGTCATCCACACATTCATTGAACTCTTTCAAGGACAGTGATTCTACCACTGCCCTGGGCAGCCTCTTCCAGTGCTTGACATCTCTCTGTGTGAAGAAATTATTCCTGATACCCAAACTAATCCTCCCCTGGTGCAACCTCAGGCCATTTCCTCTTGTCCTGTCTCCTGTGAGGTGGCAGAAGAGATCAACCCCCATGCTGGACCTCTGGGGAGGCAGTCACTGGATTTTGGAGAGACAAGGAGAGGAGCTGGTTTATTTAGGATAACTGAGGGTGGAACACATGCAGCCACCCCATTGCAGACACTTTTGTGTGCACAGGAGGTATTTTATGTACAGGGAAAGGCCAGCTATGCCACTGAAGTGTCACAGACACCGAGCATCCAGATAAGCCAGCACTTTCAGGAGATGTTTATATTTTATGGCTGAGAGACATTAAATTGTTTCCTAAAGCCCCATCCCCAGTAAGGATATGTCTGTAGCCCACTAAGGAGAATTTTCACTGGATGAATGATGTAAAGTTGCCTTAAAATGAGTCACTGGTGAATTCCCCTGAGCAGGAGAGTGTCTGTCAGCCAGTCCCTGTTCAGCTGGAGGGAGAGGAATGGGCACAGGAGAGGAGCCTTGGTGGGGCAGTGGGATAATCCACAGCTCCAGATTTCTGCTGGGAGACAAGGCATTCAGTTCGTGGTGCAGATTAGGGATTTTGCAGCTGTTTTGACATCCTGGAGGTGGGAACCATGTCTATTCCACTCTGTGCTGCCCCATCCTCTTGCAGCAAGGAGTGATAAGCAGTAAAGTACAGAACAAGTTGCATTTTCATTTATTTTATTATTTTTTTTGCAAAATGGGATGTCAGACAGGAAGAAGTGGCAGTGCGTTTTGGTGAGATTGAGCTGTTTCCCACCTCATTCTCCTCATTGTGGCCTGCTAAAATCACTGCAGGGGAGAAGTGACATCATCTTTATTAACAGCAGCCAGTGGCTCAGTCAGTTGTGACCCTCACAGCAGAGAATTCACTCTGCTGTGCACTCTGTATCCCTGTCCTCTGTCTGGGGCAGGAAAATAGGAGGGAAAACAGCCCCCAAACCCTTCCTTTCCAGCAGCCTGGTGTCTCAGAGCTGAGCTTCTCCCCATAGCCCAGGCTGCTGCTGGCCCATTCAGGAGAACACTGAGGTGTTTAGCTCTCAGAACAAATCATCCCCCTGTTGCTCGTGGGCCTGAGCAGCTTCAAAATCCCTGTCTGGCAGACAGGAGGCAGCTTTATTTTCCTTAGATATCCTTGGATAACTAGATCAACACAGTTCTTGTTATCAGCTGGAATAGTTGTTGTTAGTGAAAACAGAGGAAATAACAGGTATTTTCATGGTGAGGGTTCCTGAGTGTAAATGCTGAAGGCACAGAGCATTTTTCTTTTTTTAGACCACCAAAACAAGAGGCTCTGATGTGTGACCATGCAGGCCAGGGGCCCTCAAGCTGCAGGGAGTGGGAGCCCATTGTAGGATTTGGGAATGTCCTCCCAGAACAGCTCTGGCCACGCAGCTCCCTTCACCTTTCCCAAGGCTGGGTAAGATTTATTGTATAAAATAGGTTTTCATATCCCAGGATAGGTTTGGTGTGTTGGCAAGTTAAAAATGGATGTTTTAGTCGTGGTAATGCTTTTTTCCTGATAGTCCAGGGGAAAGAAAACAACAATGGGCTTTAAGGTCTTTTGTATAATTTAACAAAAAGAACAAAGCTGCTCTGCACAGGTTTTGCAAGAGGGGGAATGGCCAAGAAGGATTCTAGGTGTTTCTCAGGTAATGATATTATTTTTTTTAATGATATCCTTTTCAGGAAATACAATTTGAAGTGACTGCATTCATGCCTAGCATGCAATTAGCCTTTTTGCTTTGTTTTGTGCGTTTCACCAGCAAGCTCTGTCCCAGAATAATACTCTGAATTCTCAATTGGTATAATTCATTATGGTTCCATTAAGTTCCAGAGAGGCTGCTCTGGTTTATTCTGGCCCTGTCCCTGGCCGAAGTGCTCAGTTCTGAACATGTAATAAAAGTGTTACTCATCTGAGCAGCCTTTATTCACATCAGCACTTTGTGCCCAGTGCTGGCGGTTTTAATGCATTTTTTGTTGGTCAACAGAGAGGCTGTTGTGCATGGCAGGGTGGGCATGGGCACAGATTAGATGTATCTTTCTCTGCTTTTGAGTTCTGCTCTGACGTTTTTCACTCCTTTGCACAGTGTTCTCCTCCACGAAGAGTCGGAGCACACTGGCCTTCCTGGGAGGCAGGGTGCCAAAATAACACCCAGTACCAGCAGCCACGGGACTGAGCGCAGCACTGTGGAGCCTGCCCAGCTCCAACTGGAGCACACAGGGAAGGAAAAATATTTTTTTAAACGTCTGATTCGGAACTCTACATGATTTCTTGGGGTTTTTGTTAGTTTCTTTTTTTTTCTTTTTTTTTAAAGTAGGTATACAAGTATAATAATGATTAATCCATTTCAATAAAAGAAAATTGCAGGTTCTCAAATGTCTTTTTACACAAGGGTTATGATGGTTAAAAACAATATTAGGTAAAGGCAAAAATTCTAGCTTTAAATAATACCAACATTGTTTTTTTCTAAGGATCAAGCTGTCAAATACAGCACTACTTAGGATAGCTGGAGTACCTCTAGGAGGGAAACTTTAATTTGATAAAATATGATACCGAGATTCTCTCTTTACATTCCTTCTTTTTTCCTACAAAGAGTAAAAACATCAAAATATACAATATTTTCTGCTTACAGAACCTTGTTGTGGCTTTCTGTCATCCCACACATCACCTGCCCAACCTAGTGACTTTATTCTGCTTTTACTGTTATTGGAGCTTAATTCCTCAAGTCTTTGCAGCCTGAAACACATTTTTTTTTATCTTGGTTCTCTAGAAAAAGTTATAAAATCATTCATACTTTCCAACATCTTCAGCAAATTTCTCTGGAAATAACCCACTGGCATTCTTTCTTTGACAACATCGTATTTTTGTAGTATTTAATCTCTACAGTTTAGTATGTAGTTCATATCACAATGATCATCCCCTGATATTTTTCCTGAAGCAAGGTGCCAGAGGAAAAACTCTTCAGTCTAAACCAGTCTGTTGTGTTGTGGTGGGAAAAGGAGTGTGTGTTTACACACCCTTGGTATTTAAATCTCATTTTCTCTAAGCTTTATTTAGTCAGAGGGAGACTGTATTACTTTTTGTAATCAAATCTTACCATTACAGTAACTGTTGTTTTGGAGAAATGTCAGGAAGTGTTTAAAATTTCCACAAGGCCTTAATAACTTAAATGAATTTTTGATGGCAAAGGGACATGAGAATTGCCCCATGTAATGAAATTACAAAAATACATGAAATATAAAAGAGCATTTTCTTCTTGCATATAGTTATTTTGAGCTTGCACGAAATGTTAAGCAACCATAAATTATCTCTATATATAATTTTTTTTTTTTTAGAATCACTGCACATTGATGGAGGGGTAGAGGAATTGCATCAAGCTTTGCCAGTCCAGGCTGTGTTTCACCCTTCAGTAATTCTTCAGGTAGTTGATACTCTGATATTGCTGAGTATCAGCAAAACTTAGTAGTCAGACTCTTTATCAGAAGAAAATACCATGTTTCCTAGGCTTGGATATTTGGGTTTTGTGTTTCCAAGTGTGTTTGGGGGTTTGAGTGGTCAAACCCCTGTCATTCCCACTTCCATAAAAAGTTTCCTGGTGCCTCCTGGCGCAGGGACGCTGGCTGGGGGAGGATCCGTGGAACACAAGCCCAGCTCAGGGTGTGATCCTGTTTTTTCTCACTGAGGGAGAGCTTTTGCCACATGGAACATCTGTCCCAGAGTCAAGGGATCTCAGGGGTGCAGGGCCAGTCCTGTTGATGAGTCTGGCCCTGCACCTGCCATCACACCACACAATTACTTCATCCTGCACCCCAACTCTGCCTCTCTGCTCCTGACAGGCTCCCTGCCAGGCTCTCCTGCCATTCATCTCCACCACTGCCCTCCAAAAATCCCTGAGCATCTCCCAGCTTCTCCGTATCTGTGCACTCTATGGGTGTTTTTGTGGTGTGGGTTGCAAATCCTGAGGCTGAGCTCCTTTCTGGCTGTGCTGCACTCGGCTCATGATGCCTGCAGAAGGCTGCCTG